>JAFVLL020026023.1:0-17169 GCA_021397915.2 Tor tambroides
CACACACACACACACACACACACACACACGCTTCCATATCTATCTTGTGTTGTTGTCGCTGTCTCATCATCTCAGTCAGAATCAGACTCTAGGAGGCGTCACTTGTGTGCTGTGATGTGCTGCTCATCTGCTTCAAACCCCGGCTGACTGAAGCTTTGTTCTGAAGGTGTTTGGTTCAGACATGGAGGTTTTGCATTCGAGCCAGTGAAAGCAATATTTCTTGTGTATTTGGTGAGCTGGTGATGGACAAGAGTCAGTGTGGACGACCTGCATGTCTGCTCACTGAACCGGGTCACGATCACTAAAGCACTTTAGCTCTTCTTAGCCTGAAGAAACATTACAGCGGTTTCAATGAAGTCATGTGGAAGACATCACAAACCACAGTCTGACATATAAAAGATGAAACACTTATATATTCATGTCAAAATCACACAGAGACGATTGATTCACAGCTTCATGGTGAATTAGGGTAAGCTCTGATCAGTGCAAATAATGTCTCGGATTACCCTCAGAATACTCTGTACATGACACAAAAAAGCCTGGGACTTCCCAGCCATAGTATAAGTGATAGTACAGTGAGTTGATAGTTTACTGTATGAAGCAGAGCAGTCCTGCATCATACAGTAGATGTGTTTCTCTGAGCACTAATACACAGCTGTGGGATTACGAGAGCCATCGGACTGCAGACGAAAGCGCTTCAGTGCTGATAAACCAGGCAGATTCTCATTTCAACTACTGACAGATTTTATGTTCAGCGTTGCAAGCAGCCTAGGAAAAGATGCACAACACTGCAAATTAACAGCACAAAAGAAAGCAGAAACGTAATGATATCATTTCTTAGTATCTCATTATTCAAAATAGTGTTGAGTATTTAATCTAATTTCATGTTTCAGTTTTGATTCACAAGCTTGTGATCGGATTCAATTCCATTCTTGATTTGATTCATTTGGATATATGTACATGTCAATTTTTCTCAAGGGAAAAAAACTCTCAACTTACATTGTAATACCCCATGGGATGTAAGAAGTGTTGGGGAGTAAAATGTAACTGTAATCCATTACAGTTACTGAGAAAAAATGTGTAATTAAAGTGCAGTTACATATGAAAATGTTAATGATTACAATGAGGGATACATCTGAATATTTTCACACACATACAGATTTGATTGATTTCTTTCATAAATTGCATTGACTGCTCTAAAATATGAAACAGCAATGTTTTAGGAGTTTAGGACACATACTTATTCAATAACTGTTTTATTTCCTATTTGGGTTTATATGTATGCTTTATTTTTAACTGTTTTTTCTCAAGGCGTTGTTAGATGCCAGTGTTTCTTGTCATAGATATGCAAAGATTTGATTTCAAAAACAGTATCTCTGTAACAGAGCCAACGAGACGTGAGGCGTGCGGATCCATGTGCAAGCTTTTATTGATAGACATGGTCAAAAACATAGGCAGGGTCGAACAAATGGCAAACAGGTATATTGAGGGCAAGACAGAGGAGTATTCAAGTAAACGAGCATGGTCTTCGATCGGTGAACAATATCCAGAGGGCTTGACAAGAGGGGTAATCCAGGTACACGAGCAATGGTCCAGGAAGGGGCAAACAGAGTCCAAAAGGAAGGCAAAGGGTTAATCCAAGATACAAGGCAGAAGATCAGGAACCAGACAACAAGGCAACATGGAAAGACAAGACTAACTATAACTCAAAACTAGACTCAGTAATGCAGCTATCACTAGGTGAGTGATAAACGCAGAACAATACATGAGACTAAACAGAAACACAGAATGGCTCGCTAAGGCAGCTAACACTAGGAGAGTGCTAAACGCTAGAACAATACTCGGCCAACTGTGAAAGGAAGTCCAGTTTTTATGTAGAGTATGTGATTGTGTGATAATTCTCAGGTGTGACCGTGATTAGTGCAATCAGCTGTGTGTGTGTCATCAGTGCAATGGATGATGGGAATTGTAGTCCTGTGTATAGTGCAACAGTCTGTGTAGTGTGAAAGTCAATATGATGGAAGAGTGACCTCTGGTAGCAGTTGGACGGAAGGGCACGGACCAGATTCATGACAGAGCCCCCCCCAAGGAGCGACTTCCAGACGCTCCTAAAACATTAAAATCCAGGTGGGTGGTGGAGCGGAGGCAGAACAGGGGGAGGGATGGAGGGCCAGGTCCACGTGGAAGTGGGAAGACCGGGGACTGAGGCAGAGCCGGCAGAGCAGGACACCCAGGCAGAACCGGCGAAGCAGGAAGCCAGGGCGGAGCAGGGAACCAGAGCGGAGCCGACGGAGCAGGGCGGAACTGGAGACCAGGATGGAACAGGAGCCCACCAGGGCAGAGTAGACAGAGCAGGAGCCCACCAGAGCGGAGCAGACGGAACCGGAGCCCACCAGGGCGGAGCAGACGGAGCAGGAGCCCACCAGGGCGGAGCAGACGGAGCAGGAGCCCACCAGAGCGGAGCAGACGGAGCAGGAGCCCACCAGGGCGGAGCAGACGGAGCAGGAGCCCACCAGAGCGGAGCAGACGGAGCAGGAGCCCACCAGGGCAGAGCAGGCGGAGCAGGAGCCCACCAGGGCAGAGCAGACGGAGCAGAAGACCACCAGGCCGGAGAAGACAAGACAGACGACCAAGAAAGACCAGACGGATCAGGATCCCCTGGCAGAGACTGAGACCTAGAGAAAATGACTGAAACTGGACAGACAAACAGTTCACAAACAGGCTTACTGACTGGGGCTGGCAAAGTAGATGGTTCAACAGACATATTAGGGAAAACAGAAAAAACAGGCAGTTCATGAATGGTCTCTATGGCAGTGACAGGGTTAACGGGACAGATATAGAGTGCATTTGTAGTTTCAGGGAACATAACAGACCATTTTAAGAGTTCAAAGGCGGGTTTTTGGGTTATGACAGACAGGGCAACAAACTCAGTATTGGGTTCTTTGAGAGTGGTGGGACAGACAAATAGGTCACTATTAGACTCATGGACTGGACAAACAGATAGCTCAGAAACAAGCTCATTGACTGGAACGGGATAGACAAACTGTTCACTAGGGGTCTCTTTGGCAATGACAGAGTTAACGGGAACTACAGAAAGTTCATGTAAGGTTTCCATGGTAGTGACAGGCGAGAATGGGAGTTCTGAAACAGCTTCTTCAGCTGGGTTGAGACAGGGCAATAATTCACAACTGACCTCCTTAGCCATGACGGGACAGGGCAAGGATTCGTAGACGGCCTCCATAGCTGTGACAGGACAAGGCAAGGACTCGCAGATGGCCTCCATAGCCGTGACAGGACAGGACAAGGATTCGCAGATGGCCTCCATAGCCGCGACAGGACAGGAAGAGGATTCACAGACTGATACCACTGACACCTCTGGAGGTTCTGCAGCAGATGCTGCCACCTCTGGAGGTTCTACAGCAGTACCATCAGGAACCAGGGAGAGTTCAGCAGTGGTTCCTCCGACCGCTACATGACGGGCCATAAGTGTATTGCTAGGCGCCACCACCACGCAAGGAACTGAAGCGAGCACTGCCGCTTCGGGAGGTTCTGCGGCTTGTGCCACCACCTCTGGAGAAACTGCAGTGGGCACCATCGCCTCGGGGAACACAGCAGCGAGCGTCACTACCTCAGGAGGTTCTGCAGCATCAGCCGCCACCTCTGAAGATACCATAGTGGATGCCTCCGCCTCTGGAGATTCGGTGGTGGTGTATGCAGCCCAAACACACCAAAAAGCGATCCCCATCATGGGAAGCACCTCAGACAGGGGAATCAGTTCAGGAACACAGGGACTCGAAGGGATAGGTGCTGGTTTAGGGATACCAGCTGCTCGTACTGACACCAGCGGTGGATCCTCCACGCTGGATGCCAGTCTGGGGTACTGAAGAACTGGCCTCGAAGATCTGGGTGCAACAGACAGGGAGTGACAGGACTCTGGATGAACAGCTGTGACGTAGCGAGACTCTGGATGAACAGCTGTGACGTGATGAGACTCTAGAAGATCAGTGAAGATTAGTGGTGACGTGACCTGACTCAGGAATGGCAGCTGTGACATGACGGAGCTTCGTTGTGGCCGCCAATTTGTGAACGGGCTCCGGTGCGTCTGCCATTTCAGTCACGGACACGGTGTCGCGTTCCTCCTCCACGACACCCACAGTAAACAAAGAGCCAGCACACAGCAAAGCATAGTCCATAAAGTCCTTCAAACTACAATTAAATTTCCCCTCAGGTAACTATGACTTTATGGGCTCACTTAGTCCGAAATGAAAAATGTCCTTTAGTATGACCTCATCAAAGGGTACCTTATAGGACAACTCACAGAACTGAGTGACGTACTTCTCAATGGATAAACTCCCCTGTCGCAAGTCAAGCAGCTGTTCGACTGGATCCATACCTGGCCAGGCTCCTTTAGAAAAGCTACTGGATCATCGTGTGGCCGAGTATTCTGTAACGGAACCAACGAGGCGAGAGGCGTGCGGATCCATGTGCAAGCTTTTATTGATAGACATGGTCAAAAACACAGGCAGGGTCGAACAAATGGCAAACAGGTATATTGAGGGCAAGACAGAGGAGTACTCAAGTAAACGGGCGTGGTCTTTGATCGGCGAACAATATCCAGAGGGCTTGACAAGAGGTCTAATCCAGGTACACGAGCAATGGTCCAGGAAGGGGCAAACAGAGTCCAAAAGGAAGGCAAAGGGTTAATCCAAGATACAAGGCAGAAGATCAGGAACCAGAAAACAAGGCAACACGGAAAGACAAGACTAACTATAACTCAAAACTAGACTCAGTAATGCAGCTATCACTAGGTGAGTGATAAACGCAGAACAATACATGAGACTAAACAGAAACACAGAATGGCTCGGTAAGGCAGCTAACACTAGGAGAGTGCTAAATGCTAGAACAATACTCGGCCAACTGTGAAAGGAAGTCCAGGGTTTATGTAGAGTGTGTGATTGTGTGATAATTCTCAGGTGTGAGCGTGATTAGTGCAATCAGCTGTGTGTGTGTCGTCAGTGCAATGGATGATGGGAATTGTAGTCCTGTGTATAGTGCAACAGTCTGTGTAGTGTGAAAGTCAATATGATGGAAGAGTGACCTCTGGTGGCAATTGGACGGAAGGGCACGGACCGGATTCATGACAATCATGGCTATTAAACTATATCTTGTTATGATTTTAAATCTGAAGAAATACATTAGAAATGTAGAAACATAATCAAAAAGTAATCAAATATAATTATTTACATTGTTTTAATAAAGTAATTGAAATAGTTACACCATTTATTAAATTGTAAATAGGGTAACTTGTAATCTGTAACCAATTACATTTCCTAAGTAAGCTTCCCAACACTGTAAGTAAATTCTATAAATACATTTCAGTAAGTTAATTAAGTAGGTTAATTGTTAAAAACATATTTAGTTCAGTTTAAACATTTTTATTTCTTTATTTTTTAATAATCCTGTTATACAAATTTCTACATTAAAATTTCAATGATAACATTGTCATTCAAATATCAGCCTCTGTTTCTTGGCTACACTGATGTTATTTTAGGGTTTGATGATCTGCTGTCTATCATCAGTACAGTAATAAACTGTGTAGTGCCAGAGGATGTGTTATTAGAAATGCATTATGATTTTGTGTTGCATTTTGGTGTCATACATTGCATTAGCTTAAACATTTCATAAAATAGATGATCTTAACAGCTCAGTTGCACTAATGAGCTGCATTACTTGTCAGAAGAACTGCTTACTCCAGTTATTAAAATGAACAAAGTTACTGAACCCTGGTGTCCTGTACCTCCACTCCACTGAAACATTGTTTGTAGCTTTGCTTTTACAGTGTGGAAACAGTGCTCACCCCCATGTCATCCAAGAGGTTCATGTCTTTCTTTCATCAGTCACAAAGAAATTAAGTGTTTTTGAGGAACATTCCAGGATTTTTCTCCATATAGTGGACTCCAACAATTTCAAGATCAAAAATGCAGTCATTTTCTGGAAAATATATATATATTTATACACTTTTTAACCACAAATGCTTGGAAAAAAACTGGAAAGTACAGACCCAGTGTTTACAAAGCCAACATGCAAAAAAGTAATTGCCCTTTACAAAAAAGGTAAATCAACGATGTCGGCTGATTTTAAAGTTGGAGGAGAAAATGAGATGGAGTTTTTAACCGAAGTACAAAGACCAAGAACTAAAACCTTTCCAACAGGATTACGCAATGTATGGAGACAAGCACGTGCATCGCAGAGCTAGAGCTAGCCCAGCATTTGTGGTTGAAAAGTGTGTAAATATTTTATTTTTTCTGAAAATGAGCGATCATTTCGCTAGATAAGGCCCTTATTCTTTGTCTGGGATTGTGTAGAGCTCTCTAAAGCTGCATTGAAACTGCATTTTTGACCTTTAAATCATTGGCCACCATTGAAGTCCACTATATGAAGAAAAATTCTGGAATGTTTTCCTCAAAAAAACTTATTTTCTTTGTGACTGAAGAAAGAAAGACATGAACCTCTTGGATGACATGGGGGTGAGTAAATGATCAGGAAATGTTTATTCTGGAAGTGGACTTATCCTTTAAGAACACCCTTAACCATGGTAAAACCGCAGTAAAGCACTGCCTCTCGTGGATTTACTGTGGTGTGTGAAATGAACCGCAGCTCTGTGTGTTTGCGCAGCCTGTGACGGGGATCACTGGGGTCCTCACTGCAGCAGCCGCTGTCAGTGTCAGAACGGGGCGCTGTGTAACCCCATCACTGGAGCCTGCCTCTGTGCGGCCGGATACCGCGGCTGGCGCTGCGAGGACCTCTGTGAGCGCTCCAGCTACGGACACGGCTGCCAGCAGAAGTGCCTGTGCCAGAACAACGCCACGTGCCACCACGTCACCGGAGAGTGTGTGTGCAGCCCGGGATACACAGGAGCATTGTGAGTTCACCTGCATGCTCAATATACTTGATTGGAGGGGTTGTTCCCCCTCTTAGAAATCGCATTCCCCCTCGGGGGGCCCCCTCCGATACCGGGCCCTTGGAATCGTCCTAACCTTCCCCCCTTACAGCTCCCATGACACATGAAAACAAAAAAAAGCCTGTGCACGTGCATCATTTTCAGGTACGTTCACGTTAATAGCACGTTTTAATGTCGGTAATAATTTTACCACCACCAACACATCTGCCTTAACATTCTCTCTGAGTTTTCCCTTATGAAAATTAACCATAGTTTTACTACGAATGAAACCAAAAAAAAAACATGGTTCTTGTAGCCATGGATGTTAACCATAAATTAACCATGGTTTTATTACTTCAAATAAAAGTTTACATTGAAGTATTCAGACCTTTTTTTGTGGTAATAAAAACACACTTAAGCAAACAACAGCCATTAAAATTACTTAAAATGCATTATGTAAAACAATGAGGCAATAATGATTGGTTAATCTATAATAATCATATGGTTTCATTGAATAAAACTGTTAAAATACATAATGTAATACAAAATAAACAATTTATGTTTTTGCAATAGAAATGCTACAGTCTCTATAATTTCTTCAACAAAAACATGTGGACATTACAAACCTTACAAAAATTAACCATAATTTTATCATTGTAAAACTGCTTAAAGGGATAGTTCACCCAAAAATGAAAATTCTGTCATTAATTACTCACCCTCATGTCGTTCCAAACCCATAAGAAATCCTTTGATGAAATGTGAGAGCTCTCTGACCCTCCCATAGACAGTAACGCAACTGCAATGTTCCCAGACCCAGAAACATAGCAAGAACATCAATAAAACAGTCCATGTGACATCAGTGGTTCAACTTCAATTTTGCGTAGCTACGAGAATACTGTGTGCAAAGAAAACAAAAATAACATAATTTATTCAACAATTCTTCTCCCCAAGTTACCGTCTTCCGTCATTTTGGAGAGTACCACGACGCATGCGTGTGCTTTCCCCAGAATGTAAACAGCACTGATTACATTGCTTTGATGAATTGTAGAGTAAATTGTTATTTTTGTTTTCTTTGTGCACAAAAAGTATTCTTGTAGCTTCGTAAAACTGAAGTTGAGCCACTGATGTCACATGGACTGTTTTACAGATGTCCTTGCTACGTTTCTGGGTCTGGGAACATTTCAGTTGTGTTGCTGTCTATGGAGGGTCAGAGAGCTCTCGGATTTCATCAAAAATATCTTAAAAGGTCTTACAGGTTTGGAACGATATTAGGGTGAGTAATTAATGACAGAATTTTCTTTTTGGGGTGAACTAACCCTTTAATTTTCTTTTGAGTGATTTCTGAATGCTGGAGACTATAAAATTTGCCACAGGTTACCTTCACTCAAAGTCTAGTAACACCTACAAGCGATATGAATGCTCCTGAGCTAAATTCCAACTGTCCCAGATAAGGGTATGAATACTTATCCAATGGAATCATTTAAGTTTTTTATTTTTAATAAATTTGCAAAGATGTTAAAAACCTTTTTTTTTGCTTTACCATTATAGTGTATGGAGTGTAGATTGATGTGTAAAAAAGTGATTTAAAGCAGTTTAACATAAGGCAGCGACATAAAACGTGAAAAAAATTAAGGGGTATGAATACTTTCGCGAAGGCACTGTACTTTTATATTTTATTAAAGTTCTATTTTGACCCCTATAGTAGGTGTTTTTTTACTTCCATAATATTTGGGGGAGGTGGCACAGCAATGCAGTTCTGCTTAGGCCCCCATCAGAAGCAGCGGTGTGAGTCTGACGCTGTGTTTGTCTGCTGCAGCTGCGAGGAGCTGTGTCCTCCGGGGAAACACGGCCGGCAGTGTGAGGAGCGCTGTCCCTGTCAGAACGGCGGCGTGTGTCATCACGTGACTGGAGAATGCTCCTGCCCCGCCGGCTGGATGGTACGTCTGCACAAAACACAAGTCTGGAAGTGATAATTATTTCTGATTCATCATGTGTGGGTACAGTTTTGTTATTTTATTTGGATTTGGATTTGTTTTAAAGGGGTCATGAACTGCCTCTGTTTTTTATTTTGTACTGTTCTCTGAGGTCCACTTATAATGTAATCAATATTTTTACATTAAAAAAACACCATAATTTAGAAGTAATAGTCTATTGTCTGTCCTGTTTTAACCCCCTCATCAGAACGCTCTGTTTGAATAGGTGTGGAGGATTGTAGACTCGGAAGTAAACGCCCACTGCTGTGATTGGCTAATAGTTGTGTATGATTGACAGCCTACATCCTTCACAGATGGATGCTGCTGTGATTTATGTTAAAAACATAAATACTCAGTTCATATCAAACGATCTGTTTAGCAGACAAAGCAATAGTGATCACGTAATGAAAACAGTATATAGTCGCACAGCATACATCGTCTTTTAGTTTCAATATTTCTGAAAAACCCGCCTCGAATTGTGAATAAATAATAATAAATGAATCCGCGGTAAAATGAAGTGAACAGAGGACTGAGTTCTTACTGACACTGTCTGGATCTTCATTAAAAATAAAGTTCATTCACTCTTTCCTAACGTTGGGATCAGAAGGAAGGCAATGCAAACACTGTTTTTCCACAACTTGGCACTGCAGAGCGTCTTGTTGTCTTCAGAGCATCTTTATCATTTGGTTTCTGTTTTGACCTGCACGTTTGCCTCTCTCATTATGTACACTACAAGCACGAATTGGTTGGCGGGGCTAAACAGTCAGCGATGTAGAATCGGTGGGCGGAGCTAAACAGTCAGCGATATAGAATCGGTGGGCGGAGCTAAACAGGCAGTGATGTATAATCGGTGGGCGGAGCTAAACAGGCAGTGCTGTAGAATCCGTGGGCGGGGCTAAAGAGGCAGCGATGTAGAATCGGTGGGCGGAGCTAAACAGGCAGCGATGTATAATCGGTGGGCGGAGCTAAACAGGCAGTGCTGTAGAATCCGTGGGCGGGGCTAAAGAGGCAGCGCTGTAGAATCGGTGGGCGGAGCTAAACAGGCAGCGATGTATAATCGGTGGGTGGAGCTAAACAGGCAGTGCTGTAGAATCGGTGGGCAGGGCTAAACAGGCAGTGATATAGAAGCAGGCATTGATCTTCTGCGGAGGTGGTGCTTATCCACACTATTACATCATAGAGTAGAACATTCCACACAAGCTGTTATTTTGGCAGACTGCCTTCAATATAAGCTGTTTTTAGACTAACTAAAGTTTTGAGTTCTAAAAATTACAGGATGTTTTTATAGAACAATGACCTCTTATATGTCAAGCTCAAGGGAATTTTGGTTTCTCAGTTCATGACCCCTTTAAAAGGTTTTGTCTAATTTGTACACATTGTTTGGCTTTGCATCAGAGAATACTGTGTTGTGATGGAAGTGTGTTGGTGTTGTTTTCAGGGAACGGTGTGCGGGCAGCCGTGTCCGGCGGGACGCTTCGGGAAGAACTGCTCACAGGAGTGTCAGTGTCATAATGGAGGAAGCTGTTCTCCGTCCACCGGACAGTGTGTGTGTAGCGCAGGATACACAGGAGAGAGGTCAGTACACACACTGCGCTGCGAGACAGCACACTCTAACACCTTATAGCATGGGAACCTGTGAATGGTGGTCGCAACTCTCTACACTAAAGGTGTTGCTGAACAGCTGACACGGTGCTAAACAACAGAACAATCCATCGAACACACTGTACATCTGTCCCTTACAGTCTCATGTTCTCTCCTGTCAGCAATGAAATATGGTGCTACCCTGATTTACATCTGTATGACTCGTGCACAATGTTCAAGCATCCTTAAGTCACATGATAGCTTTGTGTTGAATTAAATAACACCTCCTGGATTAACACTGGCACTGCTGAGACAACCCCGTCTAGACTAATCATCTCAGAGGATCAGTGCTCTGAAAAACATTGTGTCTGGTTGCAGACCAGTAGCAATGAGCTCTTGCATCATGAAGAGCATGGAGAGGCTGGTTTTGTATTATCTGAAACCCATGGTTTAGATGGTGTTTCTACACTTCAAACACACCACAAACTCACGCAGATATCCTTGGAAGTGTATTGTTGGTGGACAGGAGGAGGTGCGGATTAAAGCTGGAGACCAGGGCTGCGTTTCCTAAAAGCATCGTAAGCTTAAGTACATCATAGACCCATTGTCACGATCAACTCAGGCTTGCAATTCTTTTGGGAAACGCAGCCCTGGCTGATAAGGAAAGCTGCTGCCTGCACCCTGTAGGCTGCGTGAAGAGGAGAGTGACTTCCAAACCACTGCCTGTCATGGTCAACGCATCCAAACTTATAGAAATGTTTTCACACAAAGCCGTTGTAAGTTTCATGAAGTCTTGAAATTTCAAGAAGTTTCATGAGACTACAAGCACAAAGCTCCTTGACTCATGCTCTGATGAACTCAAATGCTGCTTAGTCTGAGATGCATCATATACGTAGACCAGGGATTATTGAAATGTTCCTGGAGTTTCTCCAGTATTGCACATTTATTGCTGGAGAGGCTTCAGGAACAGTTTGAAAACCCTTGGTATAGACCAGAAGTTTTCAAAGTGTTCAGAGTTACTTCATGAGCTCGCACTTGCATATAACCAGATACAGCAAAGAGTATGTGTTTTTGGCATGCTGTCCGAGGAGAGGAATACAAGCTAAGGGTTTAGTTTGAACCCAGAGTACTTCCTCCGCATCCTTATCTGGGACAGTAATAACTGAGAGAGGAGATGGGGCGGTGGAGGGATGCTAAAAACCTTTTGTGGGACAGAGGTGAGTTGGCTGTATATATACCTCCTATCATGCTAATTAAGTTGATTATCTGAACATTTCCATCTGGTGGTAATTGGTTGATTATCTGAACATGCTCCTCCCAAACTTCAGAACTTCAGAAGAGAGAGATGATTTTCCTAATGTCACTGCAGTGGCCGTCAGAACAGCATTGACTCATATGCATGTAGATGTAGAGTAAGTCATGCAGCCGTTTCTCCTGGTGTTTAATCCAGCAGCAGAATGCGCAGCTGTAATTACAGTATGAGCGACTGAGCAGCATGTATTTAAACTGCAGAAATAGAAACGCAAGTGCATTTTTATGACTTAATAAGAGCTTTGGCTTCACCAGACGTCACTGTTACCTCCGGTTTACCCTGATTTCACCACACCCTACCGGCTGGAAAATAATCGCTTAACAGCCACAGGGAGGAGCCCACCAGTGTGTATGTGTGTGTGTGTGTGTGTGTTTAACTAAGTGGTTAAGAGTTGAAGGAGGATATTTTTGGGATGCTGAACAGAAAAGTAGTCTCTGAATCAGTGTCTCTGTCCTGCGCTGCTGCTGGTTCTCTGCTAATGGCTGTGATAAGTGTGTCCTCATGACATGATGAGTTCCCTCTATCACTGCATCCAGCTCCATGGGGACTGATAGAAACTTCATTACCGTACGATAAAGACACAGACAACACAAAGCAGCTGTTACTGTGCATTCTTTACATAGTTTTAATGTTGCTTATGTGAAGAATGACGAATCACATTTTACAAGTGGAACACACATTTCTACAAGAATACATCAATTTAAATGTTCTCAAATCATTTTTTGATGACATTTATTGATTCCATAGCTTTTTTTTTTTTCAAAAAAGTCTTTTCAAATTTTTCCCACATCACACAATCATTCAGTTCTCCCTGCATCTGGGAGCATTCAGAGACTAATGTGCTGGTTTGTGATAAATGATTGGGAAAATAATCGCTGAATGGAGATATTGAACTTAAAACATTAAGACATTTGAAAAGGAGCATAAATGATTAAATACATTTTAACGTGACCTTAAATAACTAAAAAAAAAAAAGATTTTTATGCTTCGTGTTATGATATTTGCTAGCTAAGGCTGTTACTCGTTAGTCATATTTGTCACTGATCTTCAAGGGTTGGGACATGTTTTGAAAGGAACAAACTGGTATTCTTTTAAGTGATGTTAATGCTAGCAACAGAGCCACTTTAAGAATTCAACATCCAAGGGCTCAGCAGGTGTTTCTGTCAGGGCTCCTATAGGACCAAGGCTAGATTCTTGGTCTGAGACACTAAAGGCAGTCTCCCCACAGATACAGGTATGTGGATAGCGGAAATAGCGGCCACATAGCTCTTTAAAGTAGCCGGAGCCAACCCTCTGAGAAACATTCATGAAGGAGCTCCAGTAATGGACCACCTGGGCAATTAACTGTGTTCATGAAGTTGTAATTTCACGGCATATAGCTATCTAGTAGAAGTAGCTCTAGAGCTGAGGATTGTCTCACTGTCCTCAGCCAAAGACCAGAATCTATCTCTCAGAGGCCAGACCCAAATCTTCCAGATCTCCGGCTGGGGCTGAAATATCGTCCCCTGCACTTGAGAAAGATCTCTCCAGATCAGGATCTTCCAGGGGATGCCGTCCAGGAGAAACATTAGGTCCTCAAACCAAACTCAAGCCGGCCAGAATGGAGCCACTGGTAAGAGGTGAGCTCTGGGCCTCAGCCCCAGTCATGACAGGGTGTCTGAGAACAGGTCCACATGCTGCGGAATGTAAACTACTCGTAGAGAGAGAAACTTCAGGATCTGCTGAGGGGGCGCGACTGGTGACTGATGTAAGAGACTAACAAAGTGTTGTGTGTTCAACATGTGGTAGCCCCTCAGATGGGGAAAGAAGATCTAGAAACACTGCACTCATCTTGAGGCAATTTATGTGCCACGTGAGAGGAGTATTCCCCCAAAGCCCACGGGCTGGTCGGCCATCAAGTTAAGTGAGGTTTATTGTCATTCTGCCACGTGTGGAGACATACAAAGGAACGAAATGTCCTGCCTCACAGGACCACAGTACTACACATGTGAAAAAATATATGAACAAACATGGGCGTGTGCACATAAGACATAGCTATCTAAACATGTAACTCTGCTTTCTAGCCAGAATTGAAGAGGTCTCATGTTGAACAGACTCAAGGGAATAACAGTGGCTGCTGCCAACGTAAAACAGAGAGCTCCTGACCTAGCCTGATGTTTTTGACATTTTTTTAAGGTCCTTGCACACTGAGTCCGAAATTTTTGTATGCGTTTGTCCGTTTTTTTTCCGTATTTGTCATCCTTTCCTATCAAAATGCTTGCTATGAATGCGAAAACGCAGAAAATCGAACCTGGTCCAAATTTTTTTATGACGGATGAAAGTTTCACAGGCAGTGAGTAAATGTGATTGACACTACGTGAGGTGTATAAACGTATTTATTTATTAACGTGTGAAAACTTCCGATGAGAATTTCGGACTCAGTGTACAAAGACCCTTTAGAATCAAAGTCACGCGTGCAGGAGGCAGATGTGTCTGTGTCATAGTCGAATCCCACACTACCCCCAGAAAAGTGCTCTCTGATTTGGAGAAAGTACACGTTTTTGGGGGAGTCCCAGACACGCAGGTCTTCCATGATGACGCAGATGATGGAGAGAGATAGCCCACAAACATCTCTTCAACCCTCTGCCTCGCCTCATACCCCGACCAACCTCTGCTGAGTATGTGGATGCTGCTTGTGTATGTAAGAGAGCAGAGTACCTCGGTGTGAAGATCGGGAAAAAACAGGAGATAGGCTGCAGGGAGACTGCACTTGAGCTGCTGTGAGGAAGCCATCGAGTTTGAGCGTATGCCTCTCTCCGGGCCAATCTCAGCATAGTCTGGCCACTGCCTATTACAATGAGAAGGTGATTTATGAGGACATTTTTGACACAATTATACAGTGATTGTGTCATGATTTATGACACAATCATACAGTTTTTTTGAGAAATTAAAAATGCAGAAAGTTTCCCTTACAGGAAACTTTCTGCATTTTTAATTTCTCAAAAAAACTGTATGATTTATAAGCCTTTTGAATTACGGGGACACTGAAAATGGGTTGGTGTAGGACGATATAAAATACAGTTTGTACAGTATAAAAACCATTATGCCTATGGAGACCATAAAAACCATAAAAACATGAGTGTGTGCGTGCGTGCATGTGTGTGTGTGTGCGTGCAGGTGCCAGGATCAGTGTCCGGTCGGCTCGTATGGTGTGGGCTGCAGACAGGCGTGTAGCTGTGTGAACGGTGCCCAGTGCTATCATGTGAGCGGAGAGTGTCTGTGTGAGCCGGGATACACGGGTGCGAGCTGCGAGGAGCGCGTCTGTCCAGAGGGGCTGTACGGTCTCAAGTGTGACAGGAGGTGCCCGTGTCACGTCAATAACACACGCAGGTAAGACTAACACTGCACATGTGCTCCAGCTTCTTCTCTTAATGCACTGATCACATGGCACAGGCTCAGGGTCATAGAATTCATATAAAATACATGTAATAAATAATTAGCAGCAAAAGCTGGGCAATTCTTTCAGTGTGCTTTAATTTGGTGCAAGAGATATGGGGGAGTGACTTCAGATATATGTCAGATTCCTTATATGTGACTTTTTGTAAGTTTTGATTTGCAGTCGCTTAACCAGAATAAAAGAAAAAAAAGTTTGCTCAAATTAAACTCAAGCTTACCTGAGTGGCCACTGAAACCGGCTGCTGAGGTTGATGTGTGTGTGTGTGTGTGTGTGTGTGTTGTTATTTTTTGAAGTGGAGACACACACACACACACACACACACACACACACACACAGTGTCTCATTGTCGAGATCAGACAGACGTGCACAGCTGACGACCCACATGTGACAGCAGCTGCTCAAACGCTCTTCACAGCTGCTCTGTCCACAGGTACTGGACAATATAGACTCATTAACACCAGCCTCTGTCGCTAGCAAAGAATGAAGAAACTTCATCTCAAATATAAAGAAATCAGTGGCTGTCAATGGAACAGTACGATCTGATATTAACGTACTTAAAGCCCTGTGTAAGTGTGCAGTGACTTCACTTCCAGTCTCTTTTTTCTGGCTTAATAGATGAGAAAAGCTTAATGTTAGTAATGAGATGACGTTATGAAGCTCAAAATCCAAAATCTTCAGATCTTCAGCATCACCAAAAATCTTCAGTCCTCTTCATTTCACATTGTTTTGTGCATTGTTTTAATGCATCAAACTGAACACAGCTACATTTAGATATGAGCATCTACATTTAAAGGCAAATTCAGTTTTTTCTTCGGTTCAGAATTTCTTCACGTTCATGCTGTCGTCCGGTTAAACCCTTGAGCCTCAGAGAGGAGTTTACTGTAGACCTGTGACCTCCTTCAACCATCTCCTCCTCATTTGTACAGTGCAGTATGGACAAGATCACTTTATTTTCACATTCACATAATTTCTAACATTTAAATTACTGTAACTTTTGAATTTGTAATAAGACCTGTTGCCAATTAATCACAGACTTAAATGTTTTCCTGCGTTTTCCCAACAAAATTAAATCTTCAGAAGCACACACCAAGTCTGCAAAACCATACACTGATTCTCAGCCTTTGACTCAGTTTTCAATTTCATGAAACTCTTTTTGCAAAACACAACACACAATTCTCTATGTAACACACACAAATCTAACAGGAATTAATATTATGGCCATGGGCCGTGCTAGGGAGGGGCTAGCAGGTGCTCCAGCACCCCCATACATAAAAAGATGAAATAAAATAAAAACATTTGACTCATTACACATGCCATAACTCGTGCAATGCAATACAACGTGACGTGATTTACAGTTGCACATTTCGTAATGTCATAGCATTTTATTTTAAAACTGGATCGGTTCCTTGTGCCAAGTAGCCTTGCCCCCGACTAAAGATTTTTCTAGTCAAATAGTCTCACGTTTATATTAAATTGATTAATAAAATAACCTACTAAACCATCATTTAATATAAGCATTTAGGCGTAGCTTATTCCATGCTCAAACACGCACATAAAGCTTGCTGCGAAGCACCGCCAAAAGTATTGATCAAGAATGCATCAGGAAAAAAGAAGACATTCTAATTATTAATTAACACTGGTGTCAAAAGTATTCACATTCATTACTCAGGTAGAAGTATAGATACTAGGGTTTAAAAAGACTTCTGTAGAAGTTGAAGTATCAACTCAAGCTTTTTACTCAAGTAAAAGTGTAAAAGTACTGGTTTCAAAACTACTTAAAGTATAAAAGTAAAAGTAATGTAAGGGAAAAAAAATGCCATTAAGGACAAAAGCTTAGGCCGCGCCACAGGGGCCTATTGTGCACTACCCCACCTCCTCAAAAAACATTTTTCTAAAGGCCATAATGACTATAATGTTATATTAAAAT
>JAFVLL020026024.1:0-49913 GCA_021397915.2 Tor tambroides
GGTGAACATGTCAAACCAGCGATCAAAGACTACAGATTTTAGCCAAGGATTATAAGAATATTTTAGGATTTTCAAAATTTGTCTCAGACGACCAAATCGTGGCCAAAATCGCACAGTGTGAGCCGGGCTTAAGGCACACCTGTGTAATAATCATGCTGTCTAATCAGCATCTTGATATGCCACACCTGTGAGGTGGATGGATTATCTCGGCAAAGGAGAAGTGCTCACTAACACAGATTTAGACAGATTTGTGAACAATATTTGAGAGAAATAGGCCTTTTGTGTACACAGAAAAAGTCTTAGATCTTTGAGTTCAGCTCATGAAAAATGGGGGCAAAAGCAAAAGTGTTGCATTTATAATTTTGTTCAGTATATTTAAATAACAAGTACAATTAATAGAAATCAATTCACATATGATATTTTAAATAATAAAGTGGTTGGAATCACTGTGAACTGTAATTTTGAATCAGCTTCATTGTAATAAGGTTGTTTGAGTTTTAGCCATTTAAAAATCTTTTTCATTTTAAATTTTAGAAAACCATTCAAAGGAATCATGAATAAATGCATTCTTGCTTTGAGATTGAGCACAGACTTTGATTAAACAGATAAGAGACTCTGTTGTAACACTTGAAGGTTTTATTATTATACAAAATTTCTTCCATTCAGTCATTTTAATAAAATAAGAGAAAATAGGTGTCTGAAAACATCACTTTAACTGAAAAACAGACAGCACTTTCTTTGTACACTGATAATTAGCTGCAAACCAATTTCCATCTGAAGCTGCCTAGGTGAACTCTGTTGCTGACTGACACAAAATAATCTTATATAAAAGATGAAAATGGTTCTTACATTGCGTAAGAAAATAAGAAAAAATGTTAAGCCCTAAATTAATGAGGGCAGGAGTTTGCCTATATCTAATTATCTTCCCCTTGATATATTAAGATCAGTGTACAACATAATGGATACTGTTAAAGTTGTCGTGTTTGTGGTTGTTTATCTGTTGTTTCTGAGTCCCCTGGCCTCCACATTGCAGGCGCTGTGAGGACCAGACTGAAGACACACAGCATGCACAATGAGGAGACCGGAGAACCCCAAATTGGACATCTGATCAATACAGAAATGACAAAATTATTAATCAGCAAGTTAATTGCATAATGTTTTTAGGTTTGCATTTATTCCTTGTGTTGTTTTCCAATCATTTTGATGTAAAGAGAATTTTCCCCCTGAAAATGCTAGTTAATGTTACTGCAAACATAGATTTTGCTCACACAGGGTAAAACAACCCCGGCTTAATATTTAAACTGATCATAAAATTCTGTTTAAGCAAGTATGCAGATAAATAAAAGCAGTAATTTGATCATACAAAATGCAAATCCTGGAATTCATATAATTAGAATTGTCTGTAAAGGCTTTTAAGAATTTAAACCTACAGAACATATAGTAACTTGTGCATGAAAAAAGGTCAAAGAGTATATATAGCTTTATCATGGTTTCAAACAGTCATTGCAGATGACCTTCAGAAAAACATTTGATTGGCTTTTAATGTCTATTAATGTATATCCACCAACATAAACTACAAACCCACATAAAGGTCCTTCTGAAGCAATAAATGAAAGACATACCACAAAGGTACAATAACGATGACCGTCACTTTCTGAGAACACATCTTCTACTCAGATTAGCAGTATGGTTCAGTGCACTGTCTCAAATGGACCGTGAATTAATTATAACATGCTCGTTTACCCCTGAGTTCCATTAAGCTCATAGTCAATGAATCAATATTCGACTCAGCAATGGATATCTTTGCGCTCAACCTTCAAAGATCCTGCCACTGGAAATGGTAGTCTGCAGTTACTCAGAAACATTAAGTCTATTCGCAATGTTTTTCTTAAATTGTGCCATTGCACAGACACAAGTCAAAACAGAGTTCATTTCACAGCCTGTTTTCTTTCATGACCCCAGGGTGTTGCTTGACATGACAATTATTGAAATTTTAGTTTTTAATTGGAGGCCAGCGTCCCTCTAGTTATGACTGACCTGTTATTACGCTCAGAAATAAACCCACCCACCTTTTCCCCCTGAGTGAACACTTGATACCACAGAAACACAGAGCTTATTGATTTCTTCAAGCATATTTTGTCCACATATAGTACATCTATGAGTAAAAAAATGTTCTGCCAAACTCTTTGGTAATTTATTCCCTGTGAGCAGCAGCACATGAAAGGAAATGAAGTCTGTATAGTTGATTAGTCTTCAGACGAAGGTGACGAAAAAGCAATTACTTGGTGAATTTTATGTCTGTCAAAGTTTATTGGTAATAGTTTCCCTGGTATGGTCAGCAAAAACATCATCAGCCTTTTACTTTTTTACCATGACTAAAAAAGCACTGAGATAAGAAAAATAGCTTCAGATACCTGTAGATGCTAGTTTTGTGTGTGTGTAGGTGTTGATAAAAGTTGACTGAAATACTCTGAAGCAAATCTGACCCATAACGACCCATGGAAAAGCGTAATTGAGATGAAACTCCTATGAGTCAGTCCTAACACCTCAACCTCTTACGCCATCCAGTAACCTTCACTGACCTTCTGGAACTTTCTGACACCTTCTAGAGTTTCTCATGCAGAAATCAAGCCAATCAGTCTGACACACTCGCATGAGAGAACTAAGTCAACCACACTTCGTAAAATCAGAACAAGATCTGTAGTTCAGTTTGGGTGCACAGTCACCTTCTTGTGCGCTTTTTTATTTCTTTTTAGCTGCTGTCAGACACTTCAGAATGGAGACAGCTCCAACGCCTACTCAGTCCACGGGCAGCTTCACACTGACACTCAAACAACAACTAATGAAAGAGAACAGCTAGCTATCTTTCGATGATAACTGAGAAGCCGAAGGGGGTACAAACCAAACAGGTAAAACAAAGGTCCACAGGAGACTTATTTGTATGTATGCATTTCTATGTGTGTGTGTGCGTGTGTGTGTGTGTGTGTGGTCCAACAAAACACAATCAAAATTCTCCTAGAGAGATTTCACTGACTGAAGGCATATACAGTTATTAGTGCCTGAGGACCATAATAGAATCTACAGAATCTGCACGTACTTGCAGAATCTGAAAACTCAAGACTGGCTTTCAAAGTAGGAGGCCAGAAACCCTCAGGGCAGGGGTTTGGAAAATTGCATTTTATGCATTTATGTATTGTGAAAAATGCTATTCAAATATTGTATATTTGAATTAAATTAGATCATGTTTCTCATCAGGTTTAACATTAATAGCAATAGGGCTGCAACAAACCATTATTTTGATAATCAGTTAATCTAATGATTATTAGAATGATTAATCGACTAATCGTGGATTATTTCACTGATTAATCAGTAGACTTTTATTATTCAGCTTTTGCAATTAGTTAAACTATTGAGTTATACATATTCTAACAAATAAATAAAGGTAATCACTTCAGCTTTTGACAATCATATTATGCAATTACAATTATTATACAATTAATTTATACAAATAAATATATTTGGCACACAAAATGAGATGACAGACAGAGAAACTCTCTCATTCACCATTTACTTAGCTATATGAAAAAGTAACTGAATGGCACATCATTCTGCCTAACATCTCCTTTTGTAGGCAAGTGATGAGACGTTTACCCCTACCCAACATAATCTCTCTTAAAATACCTTATAGGGTTATGATAATCAAAACAGTCCTGAGCTAGATCAAGGTTTGATCTCTGCAAACCAAACTATCACTTTAATTAAATAATATTTTTTGCTGGTTAACTGTTAGCTAGCTCCACACTGGAGAGCTGTTTATAACAGAAAATCAAGTTGTAATTCTAACTAAAGGCGACACTGACTCTGTTTTTTCGTGTTTAACACTGTAAAACTGCTTGATTTAAGGCTATCCATTGCATAAAGTACTATATAAATAAACATGACGTGACTGGGCTTTACTAGAGTACCAAACTGCAGAGCTTGTGCAAACATCCACATTGTTGTAATCAGATGGGTTCTTAACTGCTGCTTTCTCACTGCTGTCAGTTTTTGTTGTTTATTTCATTTTTGAGAGGAATGCGCGCAGCATATATTTACATATTCATCCAAACTCCACTCAGCTTCAGGTTTGGCTTCGTTTGCTCTGAAGCACTGTCTTCTTTTGAATTGCATCCAGGAGAGCTGAATTACAGTCTTGCGCTACAGCGCCACATTGATCAAAGTGCATTATTGCAGGCTCTTACATTAGGTCACATGAGATCAAATGACTACTCGACAACAAAAATATTTGTAGACAATTTTTAATGTTGGCGTTGTCGATAATGTCAGCTAATCATTTCAGACCTAATTAGCAGGTAGAAGAAAAGGTACAATAGATATTTTCCAGATAATATTACAGTATTTGCTTTGGCTAACAGCAACATAGGCAGTTGTAAAAGTCAATTATTTTTGCAAATATCATGCTGTCTTTTTCATGCTCTCATATTTTTCCTCACACAAAATAAGTGTGTCTACACAAAAACACATAGTTAAGTTTATATTGTGGGAAAGGGGGTCCTTTGCAAAGAGATCATCGAATTTCAGAGTCCTTGGCAGTAAAAACCGTAACATTGTGAAATATGATTACAATAAAAAAAAAAAAACAGTTTCTGTTTTAATTTTAAAATGCAATTTATTTCTGTGATGGGAAAGCAACATTTTCAGCAGTCATTACTCCAGACTTCAGTGCTCAGTAAACATTTTTTATTATTATCACTGTTGAAGACAGTTGTGCTGCTTAGTATTTTGTGGAAAACCCTGATACACTTTAGAAATTTGAAAACCGGGGTGTCCAGTCCTGTTTCTTGGAGGGCTACTATCCTGCAGATTTTAGCTTCAACCCAAATTAAATGAATCTGAACCAGCTAATCAAGGTCTTCAGGATTGCTAGAATTTTGGGTATGTTTGGACAAGTTGGAGCTTAACTCTGCACGACATTGGCCACCCAGGACCAGGATTAGACACACGTTTTAAAAGAACAGCATTTATTTGAAATAAAAATCTTTCGAAACATTTTAAATGTCTTTACTGTCACTGTTGATCAATTTAATGCATCCTTGCTGAATAAAAGTATATCAAGTATATAACACAAAAGTTTAACCAAGAACACTATAAGGAAAACATTTTTTTTTTTTACACTTCTTCACTATTTAGAACATTTCCTTTTTGTTTCTCTGCACTGTTGTTCTGCAAGCAAAGCAACTAGCAATGCTGATCACCAGCAAATGTCGAGGCTGATCTCTAGCAAGGAAGCTTATCAACTCGCTTAACCAGCCAGCATTTCTTGTCCATCCAGCTTCATCTAAAAAAGACCATGCTCGTCTACTACCACAAAACACCAGATACATTACAGTAGAATCTGCTGACTCCTACTTTTAACTGAGTTAAAAGTCAATTATAATAACATTAAAAAGAACTCAGAAACTGTTTTTGAAAACCTTTCCCACATACTGACAAATCACCACAGAAGCGGCCAGACGGAGAGAAAGCAGCATGAGTAAGATGAATATTCAGAGGAAATCCTCGCCGTTCCTTCTGTCAGAAGAAAACAATTCTCATTAAATTCAACGTGATCACGGCACAACTTTAATTAATCTCACAGTATGGAGCACAAATGCTGTTGCTATCAACCAAACGCATATGTTGCAGCGGATCATGAGTGTGGAGTTGATATCACATACAAACACTCACACACCCGGTAAATATTAATTGCATTATGCAAGCATGTATCATGGCGTGACCAACACCACAGAGCAGATGGTGCACAAACTGCATCCCTGTAAATAACAGTAAAATGTCTCATATGAGTGTTTATAGATTATAAAGAATCATACCTCAGTCATGACCTGATCTACTTCACACACTTTTTCTTCCTCTATGAGATCCCATGCACGACATGGATATCAATTACACCTCAACCATGCAGAATCTACACATAAATGCCAAGCACAATTGACCAGTACCATGTTTCTTACTGCATCTTACAATAAAACTGTACGTCCTGAAGGTCACAAAAGCAATCGCCTCCTTCAGCCACCATTGACTTGCTTCACAATGTCCCTGGAATGACAGAGGAGAGCTACGGCTACTTATCAACAGTCCCACATCAAATGATAATGATTAGCACATCACTTATCATGTTAATGAATAGTGATGTTGACATGGTTTAGGGAAAAGATGAAGCATGGGGGACGGAGAGGAAAAGAGCAAACAATTCCGTCTATTCCCCAGACCGCTGAGCACAACGTGACCGGTAAGGACTCGAATCATTCATCTCCTCGTGGAACCACAGAAAATCATTAATACTGGAGTCTGTCCCGCTCCTTTAAGCGAATCGTTTAATCACCGAGTGGAATTGTGGGCAGGCAGAATAAATGGATGGATCCAAGAGTGATTCATCTGTTTTGTTTGAGAGCCTGCAGGATGAAAGAGAGTCAAATCGAACCCATTGCAAAAGAAATACAACACAGATTATTCTTCTGATAGAAATAAAGAAGGAAAGAGAGAAAGAAGAATAGACAGAACTAAAGACACACCAAAAGGCTCTCAAACCTCTCACTGATTCAAGCCTGCGGCATCAACTGCCCTCGCTCCCCACCGTCTTTCTGATGTTTGGGTGTGTGTGAATCCATCTGACGGATCACTCGTTTTCATTTATGAGTGTTAAACTTCACCAAGAGATTTGGTCTTTTACATTCCTCCACCTTCTCTAGTGGCTCCACTCCAGAAGCTATGGAGAGTCTGCATGTGTATAGTGCGTTTCAGTGTACCCGCCATCTGCGTTTATCAGCGAAGCATTTAAATGGAATGGACTCCATAGAAAGGGTCCTGTTTCACAGACAGCGCTTGAGATGACCTTTCCGAAATCGTGCGGTTGTTCTGCGTATTCCATGAGAAAATGAAGATGAAATTTTAAAGAGGTTATTCTTGGACACACAGAGAGAGAGAGGCGAGAGATTATAGGTGGAATAGAACAAACATTTTATCTTGGACAGTTTCTACTGACCCAAACACACCCCTCCCATTAATAGACACAGCACCTTCCCAGTGGGATGTGCACTTTAGGCCATATTCCATCATCTCACACCTGCGTGCACACAACCACACACACCATTTCTATCCAAATCCTGTCAAAAACATGCCTGTGCAGCTGGATCTCATTAATATTGTAGGATATCAGAGACCGAATCAGACAAATTTAAGATGCATCAGAACATTGAAACCTGAGCAGCTGGAATTCAGAGAGGCGCAAGGAAACAGGACGTCGTAAATCAGATTCCTAGCTCCAACTAGTTTGGAGGCAAACTATCCGACTTCTTTCACAGAACAGCTTGCAACATTAAAACAAAAGGAACACTTATTGATAATTCCAACTGAAGAAGGAGATTGTCAAATTTGGGCGAGTAATCAAGACTGATGGTCAAAGACATGGCCGTCACATGTAAATCTGTGATAGAAATCACGAGCTACAGACTTTCTTGGGAGGGTCTCCCCCCACCCAAGACAAAGAACCAGACTGAAATTCCTTCCAAACCCCTTTTGACCTTTTTGTTCTACACAAAACTACACAGAGACTTTCTTTTCCATATGCACCTAAAATCATCCTAAAAGGACTAATGAGCAACTAATCATTTCTATGCATAACTCCATATTATGTAACCCACTCATTAGACTATCATGTTTTAATCACATATTATGTATGTCTTTTTAATAACTATTGAACGACTTTTAGGGTTATTCATGTTTGGTATGTATGAGTTTGAAAAATCATGCTTTAAACGTTTCTTCCAATCAATTCTTTGTCAAATGTATCATAGTCTTGTTATACAAATCATGTTCAAAGTATACTGTGCAAGAGCCTGTAAAGTTCGGACCACTGACTGAACAGATAACATGTTGATTTATTGTTTGATGGAGAAACAGAGTGAACACCCTGCCAAAGACAGTATCTGATTGGCTGGAAGTTCAATAGTCTTTGAAGTGACGTCTTGGGCGTTGGCTCTTGGCTGAGGTTGCGGACTTGTGGCTTGTAGAAGTTTTGAGGCGGTCACAGACTCGGAGACGAGGCGTGGCGGCAAAACTTAAACTGAGAACACGAAACTCGCAACGGAAAAGAAAAGAAATTAAAGTAAAAGGATAAAGGATGTAACGAGACTAGGTGGTTTTTCTTCTCATTGTGGTGGCAGCTGGCACGTGGGCCAGAGCACGCTTAAAGAGCGCTAAAAGCAGCGTCAAAATGCTGTGGCAAAAGCAAAAAAAGAAGAAGAGAGAGAGAGTTTGATGGTGTCCTGAGTTTTTAAACTCGGCTTTCGGACCCGTCCCAATGGACGTCTTGACCAATTAGATACTGTCCTGGCTCAGGGTGTTGCTCTGTTTCTCCACCAAATCAATAAATCAACATGTTATCTGATCAGTCACGTGTCCGAACTTTACAGGCTCTTGCAAAGTATACTTTGGACATGACTTCTCTAACAAGACTATGATACATTTGACAAAGAATTGATTGGAAGAAACATTTAAAGCATGATTTTTCAAACTCATACATACCAAACACGCATATGAATCCTTCAGCTATTCAATAATGATTAAAAAGACATACATAATATTTGATTAAAACGTGATAGTTAATTGTGTGGGTTACATACATGATATGAGTTATTTCTATGCAGAGAAATAATTCTTAAGTCCCTTTAAGATGATTTTTGTAGCATATGGAGAAGAGAGTCTCTGTGACAAAGGAATTTCAGTCTGGTTCTTTGTCTTCTATGTGTGAGGGAAGTCAGTCTAAGGAAGCTCGTGATTTCCAGCGTGGAACCCATGTGATGGCCATCTCTTTGACCATCAGTCTTGATTACTTGCCCCAAATTTCCAGTCTTTTTCCTGAGTTGAATTATCAATAAGTGTTCCTTTGTTTTAATGTTGCAAGCTGTTCTGTGAAAGAGTCGGTTAGTTTGCTTGCTCCAAACTAGTTGAGCCTAGGAATCTGATTTACGACGCCCTGTTTCAAGGCTCTTCTCTGAATTCCAGCTGCTCAGGTTTCAATGTTCTGATGCATCTTAATTGTCTGATTCGGGTCTCTGATATCCTGGCAATATTAATGAGATCCAGCTTTCTGCACAGGCATGTTTTTGATGAGGATTTGGATAGAAATGGTGTGTGTGGTTGTGCACGCAGGTGTGAGATGATGGAATATGGCCTAAAGTGCACATCCCACTGGGAAGGTGCTGTGTCTATTAATGCATGGGTGTGTTTGGGTCAGTAGAAACTGTCCAAGATAAAATGTTTGTTCTATTCCACCTATAATCTCTCGTCTCTCTCTCTCTGTGTGTCCAAGAATAACCCTTTTAAAATTTCATCTTCATTTTCATGGAATACGCAGAACAACCGCACGATTTCGGGAAAGGTCATCTCAAGCGCTGTCTGTGAAACAGACCCTTTCTATGGAGTCCATTCCATTTAAATGCTTCGCTGATAAACGCAGATGGCGGGTACACTGAAACGCACTATACACATGCAGATCCTCCATAGCCGCTTCTGGAGTGGAGCCACTAGAGAAGGTGGAGGAATGTAAAAGACCAAATCTCTGGTGAAGTTTAACACTCATAAATGAAAACGAGTAATAGGATGGATTCACACACACCCAAACATCAGAAAGACGGTGGGAGCGAGGCAGTTGATGCCGCAGGCTTGAATCAGTGAGAGGTTTGAGAGCCTTTGGTGTGTCTTTAGTTCTGTCTATTCTTCTTTCTCTTTCCTTCTTTATTTCTATCAGAAGAATAATCTGTGTTGTATTTCTTTGCAATGGGTTCCGATTTGACTCTCTTTCATCCTGCAGGCTCTCAAGAACAAAACAGATGAATCACTCTTTGGATCCATCCACGTATTCTGCCTGCCCACAATTCCACTCTCGTGATTAAACGATTCGCTAGTTGAGCGGGACAGACTCCAGTATTAATGATTTCTCTGTGGTTCCACGAGGAGATGGAATGATTCGAGTCCTTACCGTCACGTTGTGCTCAGCGGTCTGGGGAATAGACGAATTGTTTGCTCTTTTCTCCTCTCCGTCCCCCATGCTTCATCTTTTCCTAAACCATGTCAATATCACTATTCATTAACATGATATGATGTGCCAATCATTATCATTTGATGTGGACTGTTTGATAAGTAGCCTAGCTCTCCTCTGTCATTCCAGGGACATTGTGAAGTTAAGTCAATGCAGCTGAAGGAGGCGATTGCTTTTGTGACTCCTTCAGGACGTATACAGTTTTATTGTAAGATGCAGAAGAAACATGGTACTGGTCAATTGTGCTTGGCATTATGTGCAGATTCCCAGCTGAATGAGGTGTACTGATATCCATGCCGTGCATGGATCTCATAGAGGAAGAAAAAGTGTGTGAAGTAGATCAGGTCATGACTGAGGCATGATCTTTATAATCTATAAACACTCATATGAGACATTTTACTGTTATTTACAGGGATGCAGTTTGTGCACCATCTGCTCTGTGGTGTTGGTCACGCATGATACATGCTTGCATAATGCAATTAATATTTACCTGGTGTGTGAGTGTTTATATGTGATGATCAACCCACACTCATGATCCGCTGCAACATATGCGTTTGGTTGATAGCAACAGCATTTGTGCTCCATACTGTGAGATTAATTAAAGTTGTGCCGTGATCACGTTTGAATTTAATGAGAATTGTTTTCTTCTGACAGAAGGAACGGCGAGATTTCCTCTGAATATTCATCTTACCTCATGCTGCTTTCTCTCCGTCTGGCCGCTTCTGTGGTGATTTGTCAGTATGTGGGAAAGGTTTTCAAAAACAGTTTGAGTTCTTTTTAATGTTATTATAATTGACTTTTAACTCAGTTAAAAGTAGGAGTCACAGATTCCTACTGTAATGCATCTGGTGTTTTGTGGTAGACGAGCATGGTCTTTTTAGATGAAGCTGATGGACAAGAAATGCTGGCTGGTTAAGCGAGTTGATAAGCTTCCTTGCTAGAGATCACGCCTCGAGCATTTGCTGGTGATCAGCATTGCTAGTTGCTTTGCTTGCAGAACAACAGTGCAGAGAAACAAAAAAGGAAATGTTCTAAATAGTGAATATGTAAAAAAAAAAATGTTTTCCTTATAGTGTTCTTGGTTAAACTTTTGTGTTATATACTTGATATAATTTCTTATTCAGCAAGGATGCATTAAATTGATTAACAGTGACAGTAAAGACATTTAAAATGTTTCAAAGATTTTATTTCAAATAAATGCTGTCTTTAAAACGTGTGTCTAACTCTGGTCCTGGTACAATGTCGCGGCAGAGTTAAGCTCCAACTTGTCCAAACATACCCAAAATTCTAGCAATCCTGAAGACCCTGATTAGCTGGTTCAGATTCATTTAATTTGGGTTGAAGCTAAAATCTGCAGGATAGTAGCCTCCAAGAAACAGGACTGGACACCCGGTTTTCACCAAAGTGTATCAGGGTTTTCCACAAAATACTACAGCACAACTGTCTTCAACAGTGATAATAATAAAAAATGTTTACTGAGCACTGAAGTCTGAGTAATGACTGCTGAAAATGTTGTTTTCCCATCACAGAAATAAATTGCATTTTAAAATTAAAATAGAAACTGTTTTTTTTTTTTTTTTATTGTAATCATATTTCACAATGTTACGGTTTTTAATAAGGACTTGAAATTCGATGATCTCTTTGCAAAGGACCCCTTTCCCACAATATAAACTTAACTATGTGTTTTTGTGTAGACACACTTATTTGTGTGAGGAAAATATGAGAGAGCATGAAAAAGTCAGATCATTTTGCATTAATATTTTAATTTTGTGCAATATGATTTTTATTGTGTTTAAAGTTTTGATTCATGCTTATTAGTTTAAAAAATGCGTTATTATTATTTTTATTTACGCTTATTATGTTTCGATCCGTGACCACTGTTTGCTATTCTGAAAACTTTGCTTTCATTTTTAAATCTTGTGCAATATATTTTTACTTGCGATTTTAAATTTTGTTTTCACGCTTCTTATTTTTTTATCCGTGACTGCAATACTTTAGGCGGGAATCTGATCCCATAAGAGGTGAGCTGGTAAGGATCAGTATCTGCATTGAGTTTCAGAGGTGAATGGGAGGATCGCATTTGGGGGTTGGTGGAGGGGGGCAGTGGAATTCTCGAATCCTCAAATCCTGGAAGTGGGAGGTACGAAGAAAAAAAACCTCCTTCATATGCCTTTCGAGAGGAAGAATCGCTGCTGTGAGCGACAGAGAAAGCGCAAGACAAACACGCACATTCGCAGCAGTTTACTTCGGTGTGACTCGTAAATCTCCGTACGCCGCTTAACACCCGCGCGAGTTTATGAATGAAAAACTTCCCAAACAGCAAAGACGTGGACGTTTTCTCACGGTTTATCTACACACCTGGACCAAAACCTTTTGTTTGGTTCAATTGGTTTAAACGTGACACGCTACTTTTTGCCAAAAAAACAGGCGCGCTGCACGAGAGAAATCTGGCTGAGTGGCTTGTTTTGGTTCAATTCAATTCAGCGTGGGACATTTTCTACGGAGATCGCTTGTTTTGGAGTAATGCTTTACAAACCTAAATAACTCCCACAAGAAGAGCACTTCAGCACAACCCAACATTTAGAGGTGAGTGCTTTTAACTTTGAGAAGAACCTCAACATTTTACGTGTTGTCTGATGCCTGTGATGTTCATGTTTATAACTGAAGTAGGTATATGAAAGATTAAATACGCACGCCATAGTCATGAGAAAAAAGACGTTATCTTCAGACACGTATATTTCTGTATATTTAAAGAAACTTTTTTGCAAGTTTTATGTAGAGAGGTCAATATAGAAGTATTGTTATAGTCTATATGATTGAGATATAAAGATAGAGTCTATATGTATGTTATACATATAGCCTATATGTATAGTTGTGCTTTTTAAAGTAAATCATTCTCATTTCCATTGTATTTGCACATTCATGAAGAGACAAACCTTGAATAGGTGCTCACAGCAGGAGAAGAATAAGAATGCTACATTGTGTTCCCTCAATTTGCATATCAATGAATATGAAAAGTGACCTATTTTGAGCTGTAAAACCCTAGGTGGCATTGTGTGTCCAGTGTTTATTATGGATGCATTGTGTTCCTTGAGGAAACAAACCTTTCCAGGGTGATCTGCTTCTGTGTTAATGATAAATCAGGGGGTTTTGTGATTTAACTGAGCTGATGTTCCCTGGCCGACCTCCCTGGCACTAGTAGAGTCATTCTAAACATCTTAGTCAAGAACCATTGAAACTGAGTCAGTCCCATGCTCAACATGTTACACTAATTTACCTTTAAGGCCACTTTCTGATCACGAGTGAATGTGTCAGCATGTCAGCATCTCTGAGGATGACTACTTCATTCCACAAGCATTAATATAAAAGATGATTCATAAATTAAACTGATATTTTTTAAAACCACAACCTCCCTCCCTGAGGAGCACATCTTGATTTATTGTGGCACTCGTGCTGAGTTACAGCCGAATCTCATAGTCGACTGTGTCAGCTGGAGCCCATCCAAATTGAATGTGTAATATTGGATGCGCTGAAAGACGAGCTGCGTCCATGCACCTGGTCAGAGCGCTGCTCAGTCGCCCGCTGTGACTTATTCCTGCTGCTGGTTTCTTCTGGTAATCTTCTCAATATCACTTTCAGCAAAAGTGGACAGTAAAACTTATTTTCTTTCACTGCAGCTGAAGCTTTATATTCAGAGTTTTAAAACTTAGCCTCCTTCTGGAATCTTTATTTTTCCTCTTTCTTAGCAATGCCACAAATGGAGCATTTTGGGTTCCCCAGAGAACCTTCTAGAGAACAGTGAAGTTCTCTGAAACTTTTTTTTTTTCTTTGTGTGAAGAATATTTAATAAACATCTTCCACTATAAAGAACCTTTTGTGCAATGGAAAGGTTCCATGGATGTTAAAGTTTCTACTGATGCCAGTAAAGAACCTCAAGTTTTTAGTGTATACATAACCACTAATGCCATTCCCATTTTTTGGAGTTTTTAGTGTGCATCAGTGATTATGCAAAACGAAGCCAACGGAGGTGTGGCTAGGAAGGCAAATGCGAAATAATTCACTTGGATTTCCTTTCCTAATCTATACAATTACAGGTGTAAAGCCTGATAACTACCCAGGCGGTCGAGATGGGTTGGTGCGGGTTGGAGAGGTCCTGGGATGGATTGCATGACTATCTCCCAAAACAAACACTGAGTCGAGGAATGTCATGCATGGATGCAGCAGCATAGTAATTAAGGGTCCGGGCTTGACTCTCAGGGGAGTAGGGAACACAGCAAACCCCAACCTTTAATTATCACAATGGGCTTTTCAAATGCTCCTCTTGCATTACTGTAGAGAACTCTGAAAGGACTGCTGGTTTCAATGCTGTTTTCCACTCGATAGTTGAGTAGAAGATTCTTTTATTTATCCATTCAGAAGATGCTTTTGTCCAAAGCGTCTTGCAAAAGAGAAGTATAAGCATCTACTCAAAGGTTATTTAGGGCCAAATATGAATATCTATCTATGTGTGTGTGTGTCTATATATATATATATATACACACACACACACACACACACACACGTATGTATATATATATGTATATGTATTTTCATATTTGTTAATATCTGTAATATGCATGCACACATTATTTGTTATGTAATATTCTATATTCCTTTTTTAAGATGATTAGTTTTATTAGAGATAAGGAGTACACTATAAAAAATACTTTTCGAAGTTAAAGGTAAATAAAACAGATTATTTGAGTATGTTTTGCAAGAAAATACTATTTTGGTCTTTGGACGTTTTTCTCATTTAATTACTTGGCATTTCATTGTAGTTATTTTGAAATCTACTAGCAATTTCTGAGTGAAAATTGTTTATTTATTTATTTTATTTTATTTTTATTATTTATTTTTTGGTGTTGTAGGGCTCTTTTTGTGGAGGTTAACATCGGAAATGGTTTGTTTCCTTTACATAAAGTTTTAAAAAGCAGAAGCTATCAAGTGTGAGCACTATCAAACAATTTTTTATTTCAAAATCCATCAGACTGGTGGTAGAACTGTGTAACATGTTAGCTATTATCCCTCAAGAACTTCACACGTTTTTTTAATGTTTTCGTGACTGTTGTTGAAAAACACTTTTATAGCTCGTCCAATAACATTTCTTTGAATCTCATTGGCGTGCCGCAGTTTCATGTGTGAAAAAGTACCACAAATAACTCCCCATTCTCATCAGTTTAAGAGATTCTTCAATTTTACTGCTTTGACACGGTTATGGACAGCGCCTGTGAGGTAAATGAACTGCGTTTATGGCCTTATCATAAACCTGCTGCACACCAGCATTTAGGATTTTTCATTCAGGGTCGCCACCCACCGCAGAACGACCGTCTCTTCATGTACTTGCCTTCAGCTGAATTACTCTGGCATAAAACCATCCAACAGCTCTCAGTAATGGACGGACATCCCTCGTTTATCATTCTAATGAGGTGATCACAATTAACAGAATTGAATGTTACTGTACTTCAGCTCTTCTAGATGAAAACGCATCAGAGTTGAGTATTTGAAACACTCTTGTGTGCAGCTGAGCTATGCAACAAAAGTGCTAATCAGTTTAAACAACTTTGTTTGCATTCACTAATACTCTAATTCACCTCATTCTCAGTAATGAGAGGAAAACATGTAGCACCAAATTGTGTTGTTTCAGATTGGAAATTGTGAGTAAAGTTGAAGGTGCGAGAGCAAATGGTTTGCAGCGTGATTATTGGAGGAGGGGGTACAAAAACAACCGCCAGATTACGGGGCTTTTGTTGGGTAACGTTTGGCAGGGATGTAGGCGTGACTGGGGTCCCGAAGAAAGCCAAGTGTCAAGTGGCGAGTCTTAGGGGGGCATAGCATTAACAGATGTGTTTCACACCACCGGGATGGCCTCTCCACACCTACTCTGGGGGGCAGCTGCTGTCGGGTGAGGGGTCGAGAAGTTTGGGGCCTCTGTTTCCTTCATACTTGTGGGAAAACCATGTTTGAACTAGTTTTTGATTTGTGAGGTCTCTATAGTCCTAAAGTTACAATTTTTCATTTGAAAGTTTGAATTGTTGCTTTGAAATTAGGATTTTTTTAAAAATTATTATTATTATTTATCAGTGGTTGTTTTAGTGGGTGGTGGATTGATGCATAAAAGGCTGTCAATGCTAATCAAACTTAATTAATATTTAAGAGCATTGAAGGAGCCTTAGAAGTCGAATTAGTGAGTACCAGATGGGCTTTATGGCCAGGTGATGTTATTATTTGAGGGATAATGAGAGGGGTCTGGTCTTTGTAAGCAGAGCGTGAGTGTAGTTGGGCTTATTTTGTGGCTTTTTGATATAGTTATAAGTGGACACTTATACTACTGTTTAAAAGTGTGGGGCTGGTCGGATTTTTTAATGAATAAGAAGTCTTTTATGCTCATCAAGGTTGCACTTTGATCAGAAATACAGTAAACACGGTAATATTGTGAAATATTATGACAATTTAAAATAACTGTTTTCTTTTTGAATATATTTTAAAATATAATTTATTCCTGTGAAGCAAAGCTGAATTTTCAGCATCATTACTCCAGTCTTAGAAATCATTCTAATATGCTGATTTGCTCCTCAAAAAACTAATATTATTATTAAGCTTACTGGCCTCAAACTTTCGAACAGTTTACGTTACTTAAAGTTGTTCCTACTTCCTACTGCAATGTGATGTGTGTTCAAATGATTTTTGATTAGAATAAAATGGACTCATTCACAAAATTAAGAGCAAAGACTGCATATTAGATGTTTATTTGATGCTTTATTTATGTAGTTTATCATTCTTGTTGTCACAGAATTATGGGACATGGAGTTTTATCACGCAACCCTGTTGCGACATAGTCATCTAGAGAAGTAGTATTTTTTTTAGCTATTTTCATTAACTGTGTACAAAATGTGCAGCGTTTACATTTAAAACATAATTAACACCAGTGCTAATTTGATTGTCATGATTTTAAATGGACACAGCCCCAACAGGAACATTTCTCAGTGGTATTTACATTATAGTGGTGTTTATATGCGCTCAACTCATTCCAACTTATTTGGATATCTAACCATATCAGGGGATGAAAATAAAGGTCCCAAAAGGGGGTTTACAGAGCAGGAAGAACCATTTTGGGTGAACAATTCTTAAAAGAACCATTGCTTGAGCATTGTAATTACTTAAAGAAACCTTTTCCACTATAAAGAAACTTGTGGAATGGAAGGATTCCATGGATGTTGAAGGTTCTTCATGGAACCATTGATGCAATAAAGAAGCTTTGTTTTTAACAGTGTAAACAACCATTGTAGCCAACCAGAACCCTCTGGAACAAGTTCCAAAAGGGTTTTTTTCACATTGATGCCATAGAAGAACCATTTTTGGTCCTTTCAGTTATCAATTCTTAAAAGAACCATTGTTTATTAGTGTAAAAAATATTTAATAATCTGAAGAAACCTTTTTTTCCACTATAAAACAACTTTTGTGCAATGAAAAGTTTCCATGATGTTAAAGGTTCTTTGTGAAACCACTGGTGCCAATAAAGAGTAATGGGAAAAAGCCAGATCATTCCAATGAAAAGTTAATTTTTCCCCTCCTTTGTATCTATGCATAGTGTGTTAGACTAATTCCTGTACACATTCTCTTTCATTTTTTGGCAGGTAGCTCTATGCTGCCAGTGTTGATGGGCCAGTGCTGCCCACAGCTGTGTGAATGAGCTGTCTTGGCCCACCCTCCTCGCCCAGCTGCCGTGGCATGGCTTCTCTCAGGATGATGAAGTCATGGCGTTTGCTTCTCCTGTGGGTTATTCTAGCTCAGCTCCCCTTGGCCCACTCACGTCCCGCAGTAACCGAACAAGGTAAGATTTTCCTGTTCCCATGTCCACTTCCAGGCTGTTTCTAATCTGAACAAATGGACGAAAGCAGCACATCCTTTACTTGCGTGATTTAGGCTCGAATACATTCATTTGATGTTCAGTTTACACTTGGCTCTACCTCATGCAGCAGCAGAGTTCTGGTCACGGCTCTGTTTTTGATGTGGAGTTAACTAGCGGAGCTGGAACTCATTAGGGTCTGATGTGCTGTAGGACTCCAGATGCTTTTCTTTTATGCATCCAAGGAGCTTCAGGGTCTTTCGCTCTTTTTTTGAAACCTTAGAGGTTCAGATGGATCACAGTGGAATGCGCAGCATTGCAAAGACTCTGTAACGTGCTAAAAGAGCTCCAAACACAATACAGACATCTATAGCAATCAGAGAATGGCTTTGAATAATTTATTCATTTAATCTAGAATGCTCATTAGCTGCTTCTCTCTTACCCATTGGTTTTGATATATTGGTACCATATCAGTTATATCAGGTAAAAAATGTTTGATATTTAAGTTTTTTTTTTTTTTTTTTTTTTTTTTTTTTTACCCAGTATTGGATATCATTATATTTCTATTCTTTTAGAATAACTGGAATGATATTTTTTTTATTAATATTGGTTTGTACTTTTTTTTTTTTTTTTTAAATTGTTCTTATAGTTTATTTAATTTTAATTTCAGTTTTAGCTATTGTAGTACATCAATTTAAAACAAAAATGGCAACTACTAAAGGCAGGAGTCAGAATTGTTGTTGTGACAGCCTGACACCAACACACTTACACTACAGCCTCAATTGTCTACAGCTTTATTAATGATGCATGTTTGCATACAAGTGGACATAGTGTCCATTTACAGCCACTTAATACGCTGATATGTTGTACACTGTGGGCCGCAGAGCATATCTGCATGTGAAAACAGCCATCGTCCATGTCCTGTTGCTGCATAAACTCTTGCTCCATTGTTTGTGAGCCTTGATCGAACTGTCTGTTTGCCTTCTCGTCTGAATTGACTTGTTGTAGTGACTTGGTGCCCAGCACTATTACTAGCCAGGCAGGAAATCCCAGCAGCAATCCATCCAGGCTATGACTTCCTCTACTGATTCCCAGCTAAGTCCAGAGCCAAGTCCTGGTCGATGCGGAGAGACGGACAGCTATAAGGATTCGAGGCTTGTTTTAATGAAGCTTTAGTTCATTAAAAGTCTTGTAATGATTTGAAATGCAGTGACTTTTAGGCTTTTAAAGATGTCGCGGATGAATAACGAGGTGATGACAGATGTTGTCCACTTCAGCTTGGACTGACTGACCAAGACAAATGGGTCAGGCCTCCGCCTCCCTCTGAGAAAACACATTTTCAACGCTTCTCCAAAAAGCCAGTCCGGAGCGGTCTGAATCCGAGCGCACAGATGTGCGTTGTTACGCTCATTGATGAAATCATGCTTGTGTTTTTGGGTCGGTCAGACTGGAAAAATGACGTTGGAGCATATCGAGATTCTTTCTGTTTTTGTGGAAAATGTTCAGTTTTAATTTAGTTAGATTGTTTTGTAGCAGTCATAAACAAGTGTTTTTTTTCCACAGAATTTCTTCTGTAAACAAAATGTGCTTCCAATTCGGCTGTTTAGGTGGTGCGCTGTTCCCCTTCTTGTCGACTGCTTCAAATTTTACCAGAGGAATGGTTCGAATTTCTGCATGTTGAGGATCAAATTTGACTGCATTTGTGTTCACAGTGCTGTTTTATGTGCAAAAAAAGCTCATTTTAGGTGAAGCTTGTGATATTCTGACTGGACATTCCCCACATGAACCATTTTGGAAGGAAGTGTGCATCGGATTGCCTCGATATTGAACTTTTTGAAAGTCCAAAAAAGGGTCAGTGGTCTGTTCTGACAGGATTGTGGAGAACAGAGGGGGAGAAAAAAACCCCCCAAATAATACGCAAATAATGAATGGCAACTAGTCATGCACTACTGTTAAAAAATTTGGGGTCAGTAAGATTTTATTTATTTATTTTTTTAAGGAATTAATACTTTTAATCAGCAAGGATGCATTAAATTGATAAAAAAAATTCAAATACATGCTGTTCTTCTGAACTTCCTATTCATCAAAGAATATATCATGGTTTCCACTAAAATATAATGCAGCACAACTGTTTCAACATTTATAATCATAACGTATGTTTCTTGAGCACCAAATCAGCATATTAGAATGATTTCTGAAGGATCATGTGACACTGAAAACTGGAGTAATGATGGTGAAAATTCAGCTTTGCATCACAGAAATAAATTACATTTTAAAATATATTAAATTAGAAAATAGTTATTTTAAATTGTAATAATATTTCACCGTTTTGCTGCATTTTGATCTCAGTAGGTGCATTTCCATTACAGATTTGTGCAAAACTTTTGCGATATTTTATAAATGTCGATTAAAAAAACTATTGCGAAATGACTGTGTTTCCATTCACCCATGTTATGCGACTAAAACGTTTTTTTTTTTTTTTCCCTCTTGCGATAAGTCATGACGACAGATGTTGGTAGGTTTACGCATATTGCAGCTACTGCACTAGCCATTATTTTTAATCGAAGGAGATGAAAGCCCCTTGTACTTGAGAGCGGCCACATATGAGGTATTTTTTTTGGAGATTATAGTACATTAAAGAATGATCATGTGACCTACGTACGCTAAGTGTCCTGTAAATGCGGAAGAAAATTTGCGGAATATTCCTTTTTCGGATTGCCTGAAAAACCACCTCATGCGAGTGTACAAACATTTTTGCGATATGTGGGAGTTTTTGTGAAATTGATGTGTTTCCATTGGGCGTATTTTCAGTTCACAATTTTAATTTGCGCCATTTTAAGGGTAATGGAAACACAGCTAAAGATGAACCCTTGGTGACTATGAGAGGCTTCATTATAAAAACATTAAAATATCTTACCAACTCCAAACTTTTGCACAAATCAAATGCTACATAAATTTGCTTCAGATTAATTCATAGCTTGGTAGAAGCTAGCAAATTAGGCACATGCTAACATAGACAGGCTCCCTGACATGTCGTCATCCTCAAAAACCATACGCTAAGTAAAAAAGTACTACCCAGGCTACATTAAATACCAGTTCAGCCACTGAAACAATTGAATTTCAAGAGCAATTTAGAAAGCAAACTCTTAATGTTGCATAATGCTGGTCCTATAAAAGGAAGGGTAACATTGATGTTTTTATGGACATTTTTGTAATTTTTTTGCCACTTAAAACAAAACCACTTGTCTATGAAGAATTAATAAATCCTAGACTCCTCTAAAAATAACTTATCTGGATTTATTGCAACAATAGTCACAGCCAGGCATTTAATTTTAGTATAAAGGCATCAAAGGGCATGCTGGGAGTTGTCAGCCCTATTAACTCCAGTTATAAGTGCTGTTTTTCTTGTAAATGTGAGGTTTAGGGGTGCGCGTCATGTTTCTGCTCTAGTAAGTGACGGGAAGTGACATCAGTTCTCATTTTATTCTCAAGACCAGCATCTCCCTCAGCCTCGACCTTTCCTGCTCACCATGCTTTTTTTGTTAAATTGGGCTGAAGGGAAAGTTGATCCCAACCCCCTCTCGTCCCTGCTGGGATTAAGGAGCCTGTGATCCAGGAAATACCTCCACTTGGCTCAAGCGAGATCTCCATGACAACTAGCCGAGGAACCTGCTGTTACAGGCTCTTCTCCGTCTCTCCAAACACGCTCTCTTTCCCCCTTCCGTCTCTTACGGATCCGCTCGCATTGTCAGGAAACACTGCGGAGGACAAAAGGGACGGATTAGTTTGTTTGACAATTAAGGTGACTTTAGGTTGGTGGGGGGTCTCTTTGAATGGGACGGCCGTATGTTGTGGCGTCAGGGTTTTTTGGGGCTTTTGTTTTGTATGTACTGAAACTCAGGCCTAATAAGTGTAATGGGCCACCGGAGGTTAATCTTTAAACTGTTTCATTTTCAGAACTTCCCCCTCTTTTGTAAAGGACGTATCGCATTTCTCGCTAGCAGGCTTGTGTTTGAGTTGTGTGCAACATTGAATTTGTGGGTGAATCTCACCGTAAACATGCCTTGACCACATTACAGCTCAAAAACTATGAAAAACAAAATAAAACAAGAAATAATTATATTTCTATTTTATAATTGTATTTTGCTGCAGTATATTTAAGAAAATATACTATTAAGACTATTCAGGTTTTGTGCATTATGACATTATTTTTATGAAAAATAAGCACATTTTCCCATCAAAATCTTCTCAATGTTCAGATATTTTACCTTTTATTATTATTTTTAAAACTTTTATTGTTCTCAAAGAAGAGACATTATATTCCTGTAATACCTAAAATTGTCATACGTTTTCATTTATTTCTTATTTTTTAAAAGATGATTATCATTGATTTATTTTTTTTAAGTCATTAAATGCTGTACAACAAATATATTTTGTTGCCTAAATACTTTAATTAAATATCTAGGATTATTATCGAATTATTTTTTTTTCTTAATCCAGTCAAACGAAAGATATTTTTGGCATTACTGTAATTAGAGTAATCGTAATGTGCAATGTCCTTAATTGTCATAAATAATGTTATCATGAAAAAATATTTATGCATGAGGCTTAATTTTCGTTGTCCAAATTGTAATAATTATTTTCTGTTAATTTTAGGTTAGAAAATGCTGAAATGTGACTTTGACAGGTTTTGTGAGACTCACTGAATGTAGATGATTTTTTATATTCATCTTTGATTTTGTGGCCTCACAGTTTTCTTTATTTCTTTTGTTGGTGGTGGTCCTGTCATACTTTTATAGTTTCATTTGTTCGCTTTTTGTGTGTTTGCGGCATCACTTTCATAGTTTTTTTTTTTTTTTCTCTGTGGTGCTTCACAAGCTCATCCCTCTTTTGTTAGTCATGGCCCTTAAATTTAAGTTTTGCAGTTCTTCACTTGGACAAGAATCATCTCTTGTCTCACACTTTGTTTTTAAATTCCGATTTTGATCCAGTACCCCCTTTGCCAAACCTTCGCTGGTCTTCTGTTCTACCACTAGTCCGAACAGAGGTGAAAATGGAGCTGTACACATTGTTCCCTGGGGAACGTTTGGTGCTGCAGTGCTTGGCTCAAGACGAGACCCTGGTCGTAGGCCTAGCGGTCATCTGGACTAAAGACCACACTGCAGTGCTGAATGGAGACCACATCTGGGTGAACGGGGGCCAGCTGGAGATCGGGTCAGTGGAGCCGGCAGACTCTGGCCTTTACTCCTGCACTGTCCAGAGCTTTTTCGGCAACCACTCTACCTATTTCATCGTTAACGTGACAGGTATGTCTTGTAGGAGCTTAGAGAGGATGAGCTTTGTGTTTTCTCTTCACAAATGACTCCGTTTGTGCTGTGGACATGAATGATATCTGGCTTGTTAAACAGAGTTGTTCTGCTACTTTTCTAAGTAAACGAACAAGGAAACAAGTGACAATGTCATATTAACTACTATTGAAGGAGGAATCTGAAGTAGAGACCAGAAAATCAGAGGCTCTTTTGGCCTGGTGGCAACCAAACTGTAAAAGAATGATACAGTTATGGCAACTTATGTTTTTACATAACTTATTTTGCTAAGTTGAAGTATTTATACTTTTAGATGTAATATGAGATTCAACTTGATTTTTTTAAGTCAGTTTAATATAAATTAAGTTAAAATGACTTGTACAACCAAGTTGATTATACTTAAAGCAGCAAATGAACAAATGAAGCAAATTAAGTTTTTAAGTTGACATTTTTTACAGTGCATTATATAATATATATCCACATTATATAATATATAAGTTTTGGGATATCGCTTAAAAAAAAAAAAAAAACTATGGATGGGAATGCCAAGATGTGCATAAAATCTTAAAATGTGCATTAAAATTATGTGCTAAATTAAGGTGGATATTTTTTGATCTGATAAGAAAACAAACACTACATTGTATAAATACTTTACAATTTAAATATCTAAAATCAAGATTATTATTTAAATCATTATTTTTTTCACATTCCAGTCAAAATAATTTTTTAAAACTTTTTTTTGCATTACTCTAATTTGCTTAATTGTGATGTGCTTAACTGTCATGAAAATAATGTTAGAATTCATGCTTAAGGCTTCATTTTCTGTTTCCAAAATATGATCATTTCCTTTTAAATTTAAAATATGGTTAAAATATGACCCAGACATGATCTAAGCAACCACATGGCAACCCCCTGGCATCATGCTGGCAAGCTTTGCACAGGCAAACACCACTTAATGTCTTCAGAATTTGTTAAAAACTAGTTTAAGCTGCTTTTTGAGATTTTGTTGTTATAGATGAGCAACTGAGACACTGTGAGGTCGTTTCTCTCCTTTCAGCTGTGGAATGTGTCAGGCGTTGAGTGGTGAATTTGTTAGACAGCTCCCCAGAGTGTGTGTGTTTGCGTCTGTGTGATGGGAGCGTGGGCACGGCTCTGGAGCGGAGCCTGCAGTGACTCATGTGCTCTCGCTGTCCACCGCTCTGTGAAGGGCGGATGCGTTAGTTCGTCCTGATTCACTTTTCAGATCAAGCAAGAATACAAAATCACCAGAATATTATTATTTCATAAATAAAAGCATCGCAAGCCTCTCCTTTCTCAACCTGCTGCTATTATTTGCTTCATGACTGGTAAAATCAGATACTTTAAGGGATATAAACCCAGGGATTAGCAGGTTTGACGTTCCAGGTGGATAAACAGACAAATAAATAACCACATCTGCATGTTCTTTGCTGAATTTGTGACATCTAAATTGTGCATGATGAATTGTGGACTCATGCATAGCTATATTCTGACCTTTATGAATTTATTCTCTGACACACATCCTGTGGACTTTGTCACAGGTCATGCAGTAGCTTCTTCCGAGGATGAGGACGACGATGAGTCATCGTCAGAAGAGAACAAGCCGTCGAGTAGCCAGGAGCTCTTACGTAAGCATGCACTCTCTTTTTTGGGAAGGAAATCAAATGATGAATTGTTCGTTGTTATTAATAACATTTTTCCTCTGTAGCGATGGCGCCTCGTTGGGCCCAACCTGAAAAGATGGAAAAAAAGCTTCATGCCGTACCGGCCAGCAAAACGGTGAAATTCCGATGTCAGGCTGAGGGAAACCCAACCCCGAAACTACGCTGGCTCAAGAATGGAAAAGAGTTCAAAAGAGACCAGCGCATCGGGGGCTACAAGGTATGTTTGCACCTGACTGATATCACTGTTGTGTGGGACATACAGCCCTCATTTACTCTGTACCTGAGCTGAGAGAACGAAAGCTGATACCTCAGCTTACAATAGGCCAAAATCACAGCCTGAATCTCTACACCCTGAACCCGACACCTGAATACACACACCCTGATGTAAATGTGCACGAAACATCAGAGCTCTGGTTACAAATAGTTAGCCGTAGTGATTAGTGCTTGGCATTTGATTTGCTGCCGATTTAAAAATGGATTCAAGATTCATGTCAGATATGTATGTATATATGCATGTATGTACCAAGAGCTCCTTAAAAAAAACACTACAAATTCCTCGAGTGTTTGCGCACACTTGGCGAATAAAGCTAATTCTGATTCTGATTCATGACAAATTATGTCACACCAGCCATAGTATACAGAGGGGGTGAAATACAGTTCCCTCAAGGCCCCAAAAATTATAACAATGACTAAACATTGAGGGACAATGTGCAAATATCAAGACAACAAGTACCACAGTGTGCGAAAACAATTAGTAACCAACATTTAAAATGAACAATTAAAATATCAAAGTGATTTTGATGTTTATTTGGCCATTACGTTCCCTTCAAGGTGCATTATTACAATACTTTTGCAGTTACAAGAGCATTAAAACTGATGTTTTAAGTGTCTTTAAACTTGAGTAGCAAAAATGGCATTCAGAAAGTTTGATTCATTTCATGAATCAGTTTCAGAATCATGATTCATTTCAGAATCAGTGAACTGATTCAAACTCTTACCCATATGTGTTTTTTTTGTTATTATTATTGTCATATTGATCAGTATAGCTGAAAATGATTAAATAGTGTTTTTTTTATTCAGACTTCTGTTTGGTAAATGATGGTCGGTCACACTTTATTTTAAGGTCCAATTCTTGCTATTAACTAACCATTAACTACGACTTTTGACTCAATAAACTTCTAATTTGCTGCTTATTAATAGTTAGTAAGGTAGTTGTTAAGTTTAGGTATTGGGTAGGATTAGGGATGTAGAATATGGTCACGCAGAATATGTGCTTTATAAGTACTAATAAACAGCCAATATGTTAATAATAGGTATGCTAATAAGCAATTAGTTAATAGTGAGAACTGGTCCTTATACTAAAGTGATCTCTTTAATTTGAAATGAATCATTTTAAGCCATTAATAAGCTTCTACATACATATACATACATACATACATACATACATACACACACACACACACACACACATATATATATATATATATATATATATATATATATAGATATAGATATAGATATAGATATGTATGTATGTATGTATGTGTGTGTATATATATATATATATATATATATATATATAGATAGAGATAGATAGATAGATAGATATCTATCTATGTATGTGTGTGTGTATGTATTTCGCATAAGAGGTTTGTGAATGAACGGATTATGCAGATTTGGTTTGCAATTTTAGTGCATTTGGAGTTAATATTGTTTAAATACATTTTAAAGAATATTTCTTTTCTTCCATTCTCAGCTGCGGGAACACATGTGGACCATAATCATGGAGTCCGTGGTGCCCTCAGACAAGGGCAACTACACGTGCCTAGTGGAGAATGAATACGGAAGCATCAATCACACCTATCAGCTGGATGTAGTGGGTCAGTCATCTCTCAATATCAACCAGTGGCAGTTCAGGAATAAATACTGCATTTAAATCCAAATCTAACAACCCCCGTCTTGTGTACAGCCAAACCAAAACTTATTCAGGCACCAGATATAATTTTTGATATTTTTTACTAGTGGGTGCAGGACACTATAGTTCATTTATGTAAGTGAGGATAGCAAAATAAAGTAATCTGTGACATATTATAGCCAAAAATTCTTCATGCAGTGGACTATCAGTAAAACTGATAAAAATTTGGGACCAAAAGTTTAATTTGTCACTTTAACCTGACCATGTTTTGTTACATACCTTTCTATCAAAGTTTTCTGACATTATCAAGATGAATTTGTTCTGACACAGTTTAACTCTTGAGTTCTTGTCATATTGTATTACCATTTTCTAAACTATAGCAAATAAACTGTGATAATCTGAGAAATGTTGAAGGTGTCTGAATAAATTTTTGTTTGACTGTATATTTCAGAGCGATCGCCTCACAGGCCCATCCTGTACGCTGGTCTCCCTGCAAACCGAACGGCTGTGGTTGGCAGTGACGTAGAGTTTGTCTGCAAGGTGTTCAGTGATCCCCAGCCTCACATTCAGTGGCTCAAACACATATTGGTGAATGGAAGCAAACTGGGACCTGATGGACTCCCTTATGTACGCGTCCTAAAGGTAAAGGTTTACATTGAAATGCAGTCTGTTTGCTTAAGTCTGACTTATATGGAGCAGTTTCATAAGTGGTCCTCACATATTAGGATGTCTTGGGTTGGGATTGGATGTGATGAATTTGGTCTCTTGTCCTCTCCAGCACTCGGGGGTCAATAGCTCGGACACCCAGGTGCTGACACTCTACAATATCACAGAAGAAGAGGGCGGCGAGTATATATGCAAAGTGTCCAATTATATAGGAGAGGCCAATCAGTCAGCCTGGTTAACTGTCCTTAGACGTGACATGCAAGGTAACTTGACCACAGGATAGTCTGAAGTAGAGGGTTTAGCCTTGGGTTTCTCTCATGCTTTGGGTTTTCCTGTCCCATGATGCCATGGAAATTCCCAGTTGACCCAACCAATGGTGAAAACTTCTTTGCTATGGATTGGGTCTTGCTGGAGAGAGTCTCCATGTGGCTTGCCTGATGCGGGTGGAGGTAGATCGAAGGTGATGGTGCTGGGCAGTAATATTTGATCCTTCTACAGGTGATGGAAAGGTTTCAGGTGGTTTCCTGAGCATCTAACTGGTTTTAAACCAACCAGATAGATGCAACGACTCCCCAAAATTTCCCAAGCTCAACGTTGTCCCGCTTCCTCCTCCTTTCCCCTCACTTCTTGGGCCTCGGGTCTGCTTTTCTCATTCTCTTCCAGACGGCTGGCCTCAACACCACCGACAAGGAGATGGAGGTGCTCCAGTTGAGGAATGTGTCCTTTGAGGATGCTGGGGAGTATACTTGCTTGGCGGGCAATTCAATTGGGATCTCCCATCATTCAGCTTGGTTGACCGTTGTCAAAGGTATCCGGCAACTCTTTCCTGTCCTCTCTAGACCTTTCCTTCTCATCCTAACAGTGGCCATTTGTTTGTGTCATTCGCCAGTTTCAGGTGAACCACGTTTAAGTCAAAGAGCATATCACTTTAGCCGGTGTATATTTTGCACTGTTCATAAAGGGCGAGGTGTTTCACGGGAACGTGTGTGGGCGTCCACAGGTGCACAACCACCCATGTGTAGCACCAGCATGCCGAGTAGACCAAACATTTGGATTTTAGTGACATCTTCCCTTATGAGTATCATCTTACTTAGTTGCCTTCAGGGGTTTTCACTTCCCATTGACCTGGCAAATGACACTAGTTATGGCACTGTTTCACCTCCTCTACTTCTCTTTCTCTAAATACCTCGTTTTCTCTCTCTGACCTGCTTTCTTTGTTGTTTTAATGAGTGGTTTGTGCACATCAGGTCACCTTTATTCAGATTAAGTGAGTAAGCAGACTGATATGAGAACATTTTGCATAAAAGCTCTGTTCCAAAACCTAGTTAGCTACTTCATTGTCTTCTAAGGCAGCATCTTAACGGTAATTGAACCTCATAAGTGACTTATTTGGAATTCTTGACATAGACTGTGACTTCCTGCGCCTCACAAATCGCATAAAGGAGATTCGATTAGCACTAGAAACTGGCATTACCATATTGCTTAGGCTACGTTTACACCACAACGATGTAGTCAAAAATGGAAAAGTCTTTCCCTTATGTTTTTAAAAAATTTCACGTATACACGACAGCGTTTTCAAAACGATTCGCGTGTACACATATCCGCGAAAACTGACAAAAACGCTGTATTACGTATGCCAGGCCGGTAGTTGGTGCTGTCACCTTGTTAGTAAACAGTACCTGTAGGGAAGTGATGATTAGCTCTTTGTGGGCAGGAGTTCCGTCACTAAAATCACCACACCGACTGATGCTCTACTCCTCATTCATAGCGATAGTAGCTTGCGCACAGATGTAAACAAACAAGCAATATGGCGAAAGCAGCGAGTAATTTTGTCTGGACAGACGATGAAAATCGACACATACTGCGCATGTCTACATACCTAACGTACTACCCACGTGCATGACGTCACCTTTTTTCAAAGATTCCCGTATTGGGTGTTTACACCGAAACGATAACGTAGCGTTTTCAAAAACTTGCACTTTGAAACCCGTTTTCAAAATTATGCGTTTTCAGTCAAAACTCCATTGTCATGTAAACAGTCACTTTTAAAATTAGGCTACATCATGAATCAAGACCGTGGGAAACCTGAAAAAAAAAAAAAAACATTGGTGAGGGGGTGAATTAAATTAGATTTAGTGCTTTTTTTAATAGTTGTTTGGGCTTATTTTAATGCTTGTTTTGTGTTGTTTTATTGTTTTTAGTCATCTCAAGGCCCCATAGAAGTAAGCCCGCCCATTGGGCCCCGGCCCACTACTTGAGAACCTCTGCTCAAAATAGCACAAACAATATTGAGGAAAATCACCCACTGAACAATTAAATAATCTTTGAACCACTTTTTGTGTGGAGCATGAATATAATGCCTTAAAATGGGATCTAGGTACCAGTATAATTGTGGAGCACCGTTATAGTTCTTTGACTATAATTTGAAATTACTGTGGCTTGGTGCTGCATCATCATTACATCAAAACATTTTTTACTAATGTATGAAGTTGGCATCTATTTGTTGTGTGGCTGTGATCTATTTGTTGTGTGGCTGTCACTTGATGTTACTTCCTCTAATCCGATGGATTATCAGTCTGATCACTAACTAATTTGGGTTTCCTTGTGGGAAAAAATATTTATTAATGATCAAGCATCACAAAATTAGTTCCTTGTCTTCTGGAGAATTTGTTTTATTTCAACCACTGCATACTATTGCAGAACAGATCAACACAATATGAACGAAGCTCTAATTAATAACAGCCCATCAGGTGTGTGCCACTTTGGCCTCCCGGGACAATTTGGCCAGGATGGTTCTATTTCCTACTTGTGCAAGGGATGACTGCAGCCTCACGCCAGTGGAGAATGTGGGGCGAAATACTACGCCACAAAGGAGCCATTATGCAGCCACAAAGGGAGCTTGTGCTCTTTTCTCAGTGCCAATAGTGTCAAATGCACTGGTTGAAATAAAACAGAGCTGGGTGTATGTGTGGATACGTGTGTGTGTGTGTGCCTGTCACCAGTGTCTACCAGTGTGTGTCAGTCCAAAGCACTGTTTAATGCTGTAGACACAGTAACAGAGGTGTTCTTGATGTCGGTTGACACTGTACAAGTGGATTTAGCCTTATTAGTGCTGTTTGCTATGGCAAGCATCACAATTATATCTCTATTTTTGTCTTGTTTTCCAGGAAAAAAAATAATTGTCCTCAAAACAAGATACATTTACTTGAGATGCACAATTTGTGTAAAATAAGATTTGTTTCCAGACAAAATATCTTGAATCAAGTTAAGCATAAACCTATGGAAGTCTGTTTCTGCCAATGACAAAAAAAAAAAAAAAAAAAAAAAAAGGTAATTGCAACTTGTCATCTTGCAATTCTGACTTTTTTTCTCACAATTACAAGTAAATACTTTGCAATTCTGACTTCTTTATATAAACTCGCAATTCTGATTTCTCGCAATTGAGTTTAAACCTTGCAATTCTGACGACTTTTCTCAGAATTGTAAGATATAAACCTGCAATTCTGAATTTTTCTCGCAGTTGCGAGTTTATATATTTTACATTTATACTTAAATAGAAATTGTGAATTAAAAAATAGAATTTCTGTTTAAAACAAGTCTTAATATCTTTTTAATTTTGCTTGTCAACTAAATCGTCAAATCTTGTTTTGAGACAGTACTACTTAGAAAACAGGGTTAGTGTAGTTAACTAAAACTAAAATTGAAATAAATTAAACCTAAGTAGTAATATAAAAACTAATAAAAATGACAAAAGCACATAACAAAATGACTAAAAATGTAACTAAAATTAAAATGAAAACTGAAAATATATAAATATAATAGTTTAAAAATAATGCTAAAATAATACTTAAAATAAACAAGGAATTCTTCAGAAGATGTATAAATCTAGTTTGTGTTACTGACTGTAGCATTCTGTTTGCCCCATAAGCCCCAACCGCTCCCTCTGCAGTCCCCAGTCAGTCCTACCTGGAGGTGCTGATCTACTGCGTTGGATTCTTCCTCATCTTTCTCATGGTAGGAATCGCCACCATCATCAAAATCCGCAGCTCCTCCAAGAAGAGCGACTTCAACAGCCAGCTGGCCGTCCATAAGCTGGCCAAAAGCATTCCTCTCCGCAGACAGGTAACAGATAAGGGCTTTGATGTACTGCTGTCCAAAGAAGGGCCTTTGTATCCTTCTAAAGGCCCTTAAAAACCCCCATTCTGCTTCCTCGCTCTACAGGTGTCGGTGGAATCCAGTTCCTCTCTGAACTCTGGTGTGATGTTGGTCCGACCTTCACGACTCTCCTCCAGTGGGACGCCCATGCTGTCAGGGGTGTCTGAATATGAGCTGCCCCAGGACCCATGCTGGGAGGTGCACCGAGAGAGGTACGGACACTGCTCGTCCAAAATCTGAACTTCTCTTGCTTCTTTTCTTCTGTTATTGGGTCAACCTAGACATCATTTTGCAATTTTGTTTATGTCTGTAACAGGCTGGTACTTGGGAAACCTCTGGGCGAGGGCTGCTTTGGCCAGGTGGTGATGGGAGAAGCCGTTGGACTGGACAAAGACAAGCCCAACCGCATAACTAAAGTTGCTGTGAAGATGTTGAAATGTATGTGGTTTTGCAAAGTAACAGCCTTAAAAACCCCATGAAATAGTTTGACACAGTTTCTAAGGGATCTGACTAATGTTTGATAGTGATAACAAAAACTTCATAGACTTACATTGTAGGAGCAACCAGAATATCATATCCTGCTAAATAAATAAATAACTTAATTCATTAATAAATAAATAAAAATTAAATTAAATAAAAAGAATAATATTAAATATTATTAAAAATAATTCATATTTTCTCTTGGTTTTCTGTAAAATCCTTACAACAAGATATATTTACTTGAGCAGCAAAATTGTGCACACTTTCTTTGCATACACTCTTGAAATATCTTGAAATAAGTTTGTTTATACTTCATTGGCAAATCTTCTTGTTTTATTGATAAACCTCACAAAATTGTATTAAATTTATGCTTAAAACAAGAATAAGGAATACATGTAAATATATGTATCCAGAAATATAGTAGTTTTTTCTACAATAATCATATTTAATATTTAAGGATAGAAATTCTACTACTACTACTACTACTACTACTACTACTAATAATAATTATTATTATTATTTTTTTCCCAATATATTCTGTTTTTTTTAAGGTATAGATATTTATGTAAAATCAGACAAAAATACTAATTTAGAAAATGATTTTTTTGAAATGTAGATCTAACAGACATGGACTTTTAGTCATAAAACTCCACTTTTGATTTAATTTTAGACCAAATTACATTGTTTATCAGATGTTTACACTCAGTATTGGGGGTAACGCATTACAAGTAACGCGAGTTACGTAATCAGATTACTTTTTTCAAGTAACTAGTAAAGTAACGCATTACTTTTAAATTAACAAGAAAATATCTGGGTTACTTTTTCAAATAAGTAATGCAAGTTACTTTGTTTTCCTATTTATTCACTGACACCTTTCCTGTCCCCGTGTTGAAAGAAACTGGGAGTAAGTGCAGAGGCCAAAAAATATAACTTTTGGGTTTTCTGTTATTAAAAGTAAATAAGCAAGCCCAGCCCAGGTGACAAAAGTAACGCAAGGCATTACTTTCCATAAAAGTAAAGCAATATTGTAATGCATTATTTTTAAAAGTAACTTTCCCCAACACTGTTTACTCATGTAGAACCAGACCTCATCAACATTCCACATTTTTTCATTAGCTGACGCCACTGAGAAGGACCTGTCTGACCTCATCTCAGAGATGGAGATGATGAAGATGATTGGAAAACACAAGAACATCATCAACCTCCTCGGAGCTTGTACCCAGGATGGTAAGAGCTCATCCGAGGATTCTTACAATCACATAGCATTAGAAGATATTAGATCTCTTATTCCCTTCATCCAGGCCCTCTTTATGTCATCGTGGAATACGCCTCTAAAGGAAACCTGCGGGAATATCTGCGTGCCCGCCGGCCGCATGGCATGGAGTACTGTTACAATCCTGACCAGGTGCCTGTGGAGAGCATGTCCATTAAAGACTTGGTCTCCTGTGCCTACCAGGTGGCTCGTGGCATGGAGTACCTGGCATCCAAAAAGGTATTGTTGACACATTGTGCGAATTATTAAAAGATTTCTTCAAAATGTGGCCTGAAATTAATATTTTTGTGGTCTGTGTGCGTTCCCCAACAGTGTATCCACAGAGACTTGGCAGCACGTAATGTACTTGTAACAGAGGACAATGTAATGAAGATAGCAGACTTCGGTCTGGCCCGAGACGTACATCACATAGATTACTACAAGAAGACTACAAATGTAAGCATTCAGTTCTTCAAATTGTCATATTTATTATCTAAAAACTCAATATATGACAAGTGAACGTCTTTATTTCTTCTGCAGGGCCGGCTGCCTGTCAAATGGATGGCACCTGAGGCTTTGTTTGACAGGATTTACACACATCAAAGTGATGTGTAAGATGGCTCATATGTTTTCAATCCTAGTATATCTTCATATCAGTGCTCTTACTTTATAGAAGTCCAGTTTCTGTGTTGTATTTTGGTACTAACTGAGTGTTCTCCTGTTGTAGGTGGTCTTTTGGTGTTCTTCTGTGGGAGATCTTCACTCTGGGGGGTTCGCCTTATCCAGGAGTGCCTGTGGAAGAGCTCTTCAAGCTACTGCGAGAAGGTCATCGCATGGACAGACCCTCAGCCTGCACTCAGGAGATGTATGACCCTTTCAAATGATATAATTAGTAACTAAAAGATGATTCTTTTAATTTGATTTAACAGAATCTTTCAAACTTTTCATTCACAAAACATTTAACTGCCATAATTTGACATTTTTGAGTGAAACATGCCATATATTTTTTGTTTATAATTTTTTTGTAATAATAAACAATATGTATTTTATTTTATTTCCAAGATTTTTTTCTTTAGATAAATATTTTATTTCTTTAGAATAAAAAAGCCCATTCAGATATTTTTATTAGCAACTCCATCCTTCTAAATGTGATTTAAATAAAATCTTTTAAAAACATTTAACTTACATAATGTAACATTTTTGAGTGAAACAGATTTTGCAATGTATTTATTTCAATAAATATTTAATCAATAATAATAATATTACTTATTAATCACATACATGCATATTGAGTGAAACAGAATGCATAATTTTAATAATAAAATGTACTGATTTTATTAGTAATATATTTTAGTAATTAAGTAATTAATTTTGTATTTTTTTTTATCAATAGATAGATAAATAAATAAACCACACCATTTTTAATACAAGTTTAAAATATTCTATATTTCCACTTTTAGTTACTTTACCAGAAATTAAAACTTTATTCTTTATAATGAAATGCACTGATGAATTGTGCACAATAGGATTTAATACAAAAATGAATTATGTCATGTTGTCTTCACATAATGACTCAGTTAAACCGATATTTCTTCAGATACCTGATGATGAAAGACTGCTGGCATGCGGTTCCCACACAGAGGCCAACTTTTAAACAGCTGGTAGAAGACCTTGATCGCACTTTGTCCATGATATCCAATCAGGTAAGGCCAGTAGACTGCATACATAGCTACCTTTTAATTCAGCCTCCCACTCAAAATGAATCCTCATAACTGACTGATGTGAAATGCACATCACGGCCAGCAACTCTGTTGAGGTTTGAGTCCAAAATGCAAATATGCTGCTCCATCTGCCAACTTGGATAAAAATGTTCACTGTTCTCACTGAAGTGCATTATAGGAATGACTTATTAACGTATATGTTTCTCTTGCAGGAGTATCTGGACCTCTCCGTTCCCCTGGAGCCCATGTACTCTCAGGTCATCCTGAATGAACGGAGTTCCACCTGCTCCTCCGAGCCGGACTCAGTGTTTTTAAGAGAGTCTAGACCTGAAGAACCCTGTATCCCTCCCACAGTTCCCCCACAACAAACTGTACGATCTTTCAAAAAACGCTGACAGTGGAGAATGACTGGACTTCCATGTTCACAGAGTATCTCTCTACATCTTTCTGCTTCCTTTGGCTCGTAAACTCTGCAGGCTCAGAGACTAAGGAGTTCAGCCTGGGTCATTCTAGCACAGAAACGCAAGCAGGAGGAAACGTTTCATACCAGCAGACTCTCTAAAACAAGACTGATCACAACAGAGAGAGAACTATCCATCGATTGTCCTTCAGAGGGATCGAGATGTTCGAAAAGCATCACAGAAGGATAAAATGGTCGTCGATGCCAACTAAATCAGTAGGGTGGAGAAATAATTTCAAGTGTTACCCAGTAGAGTATGTTGGCTTTGTAAATGTAGTTAAATTGTACAAATATGAAATTATATAAACACTGTTTTCATATTACTATTATAATTATTATTATTTTTGTATGAGCTTGTTTATCCCCTTTTATGTTCAAACATGATCCGCAGCTGTGCGACATTTTGTTGTTGCTTGATTTCTATTTATGCAGTCTAGCAATGAAATCTCATTGGTCAGAAATCATTGGATATTATATTTAAGGGATAGTTAACCCAAAAATGAAAATTCTGTCAATAATTACTCACCCTCATGTCGTTCCAAACCCATAAGACCTTCGTTCATCTTCAGAATACACATTAAGATATTTTTGATGAAATCCGAGAGCTCTCTGACCCTCCATAGACAGCAAGGGTACTACTACGATCAAGGCACAGAAATGTAGTAAGGACATTGTTAAAATAATCCATGTGACATGAGTGGTTCAACCGTAATTTTACAAAGCTACAAAAATACATTTTGTGCACAAAGAAAACTAAAATTAACACTTTATTCAACAATTCGTCTCGTGCTTCGATCTGAACATAAACAACATATGCATGTGCGTATGTTTACGTTCAGATCAAAGCACACGCATGCATCATGATACTCTCCAAAATGGCGTCAGGGTGGAGACGAATTGTTGAATAAAGTCATTATTTTTGTTTTCTCTGCACACAAAAATTATTCTCGTAGCTTTGTAAAATTACAGTTGAACCACTGATGTCACATATACTGTTTTACCAATGTCCTTACTACATTTCTGTGCCTTGATTGGGGTAGGACCCTTGCCGTCTATGGAGGGTCAGAAGCTCTCGGATTTCATAAAAAATATCTTAATTTGTGTTCCAAAGTTGAACAAAGGTCTTATGGGTTTGGAGCAACATGAAGGGGAGTAATTAATTACATAATTTTCATTTTTGAGTGAACTATCCCTTTAAGAATGACGTGTGTAATTTTGTTGTTTTGAAGATGTTCAGATACTTTCTTGTATCTCAGTGATACACCATTTGTAGGTCGGTTCCCTAAAAATTATAAACACTATTGCACTCTCACAACATTTCTCTGTTTGATCCTGACCTGCTCCATGTAGCAGTATTGGCTTGACCAATATCTTGAATTTGGGGACTATCTGTTAGTTCGACCAATGGCAGATGGAGTAAAGGTTTAGGAAACCTGTTTGAAAACAGTTATTTTATGCAGTTTGTCAATGCTAGTCTTGCAGAAATTACACACTTCACCTTTAAACATCAAATATGTTCTGACTGGCTGTGACTGTGTTGCATTTTCTCTTTCACTGTGGAAAAATGAATAACTTATGGTTAAAATTTTAATCTCGTGCCTGTTTAGAAGATGGTGTCACACGGATTTATATGTTAAAAATAAGCTACAAATGAAATGTTACTATTGCTTGCTGTTACGACCGTAAGGTGCGATTACAGTGTCCTGAAACACTAAATTCAAGTGTGAATGAATGTTTAGTAACTATTAATATGAAACGGCTGGAATATGTATGTCTGTTTAGCATCAGCATGGTGGTTGACAATCTGTAAGCACCAGTTTCAAAGCACAGCATGTCTGTAGCTTCTTCATTATTTTAAGCTAGACTCTCAAACAACAGGGTTTATATGACAGGATTGGCAACTTGTTGTGAGGAACAGTGTAAAATTTGTTCTAAAATAGAGTTTTGATGCTTGTGTGATTATGTATGTCCTGATGTGAATTTCGAGGCAGTGGCCATGCACTTATATTCAGGCTGTCAATAAGCTGACTGATATTGCCTTTCCTGTGGGAATATAAATAAAAAATGTTATATATAAAATATGATCTCGCATTTGTATATGTAGCTCATGCACGTAGGAAATAAATGACAGATGAACCAAACATCTCTACTTGCCGGCCAGAGGTTGTTGGAAGGGCAGATGAGCATAAGAAGTTGCTGACTTAAATGCAAACCGTCCACTCATGTTGAAAGCTTGAGCAAGAGCTAAGCGCATGATTAACGGTGAGAAGAAAATGTTTTTCCCCTCCGCCGGCCACTCATTGATTAACCACGCCAACACCAAGAGCAAACACAGCAGCATTAGGCTGTATATCAGGAGGAAAACTCTCAAGGCAGTGAAACAAGACATCTGAAGCACTTTGTGTCTTTACATCTTTGATTAATGCCAAGCAATTTTTCAATAGATAGAATCCAATATGGCATTCTATTTTACAATCCAAATCAAACTAAATATTCAATCATTCCGGTGTTTCTATCATCTGAAAATATATGTTAGATAGATAGATAGATAGAGAGATAGGACAATAAAATACTCAAAAATATCTATTTTTCTTCTCAGAATTAGAGGTGGACTGTTTTCCCTTAGCAATCATGCAGAACACCCAAAAATGGACTAGTAACTGTATAGCAACATAACTACTCTTTTACAACTTTAGCAACCACTAAGAACCCTACCATTGTGAGAGTGAGTTTTACACTGGCATTGGATGTAAAATAATTGTAAACATGATTAGCATGACACGACAAGCTACAGTAACATGCATATCAGGATGTTTCATTTGCTTGATCCATCAGAACCCTTTTAGCATCTTTGTCTTTTCAATCTCAGTAATCTTGTTGCTTTTGGCAGGAAAGGGTCATAATTGTATTAATGCCTGGAAATAGGAGGCGTTAGGAGTCACATCTGCCGGTCTGTTTGTGCCATTGCACCCCTGTAAAAGCCATCTATGGACTACACACCTGCCTTTATGAGCAGCTAATGGGCCATGAGGTGCAATTAACCGTTGACCATTATCACCGTTGACAGATGGTCCAGGAAAGTCCTGGATAAACGACTCAAGTGCTCTTATAGCGACAGTGCTGTCATTACAACCAACGGCCTCTAGACAAACATTTGAGCAAACAAATGTAATTATTTGGGCTCCATAAAGGTGTTATGTTACCAAGCTGTAGGCTAAAGACTTATAATAGCATATCTAGTGGCACTTCCATCATTGTTGTGCATGTGTGATATAGATCGGTTAAGTTTGTTGTCCTAGATTGGAAAAGAATCTGCATTTTCAAGTCAAGTGTTCCCTCTGGAATGTGATTTTAGATTTTTAAGTAAAACAAATTTTTTAGTTAGTATTGCTTACAGAGACTTTAACGTTTTGTTCTGCTCATGTTATGAATAAGCAGGTAAATGCCTTACTGCTTCACATTTTGTGGTAGTTGTAAACCTTGTTTAGCAACTTGTTAGCAATTTTTATGTTATTATAGCATGTATTAAGTTCTGTGGATAGCACTTGAAAAGAACTTTAAGTTTTGTTCTAGGCTATAACATGCCTAAAATGTAATCAGTTGTGTACTTTAAAAATATAAGTTGCTGAAGGGTTTAGCATTGTAGTCTGTATGTAGCAATTAACTGGATAAAGTGTTGTCACATTAGCGAAATTTCGCGGGCAAAAAGGTCCATTGTCGATTAAGCAATGAGTAAAACGCAGCTAACAGAAGTCACCTTCAAACCAAGAAGCTTTCTGTTGGTCAGTGCAGTGGTCCAAATTCCGCTGCAAAACTCCGTGGGGAAATCTTGTCTTCAGCGATTTTCCCCAACGCCTTGAAATGATTTCGCCCGCGAAAATTCTCAACGGTATGACCGCATCTTCTAAAAAGACTTTTATTATAGCAAGTGTTGATTTATGAGTAAAATAATGATTTAGCATTACTTGAAAAGTAATTATTTACACATATTCATACCTCAAACGTGGACTCTTAAGCCTACACATATCAGTTTTGTAGTTCTGCTGTGTAGATAATCGTGATGCTTGCCTCTAATGTGCTTTTTTTTAGTCGTTTTTGTTCTTCCTCTTATTGATAATATGAAAGTCTCCTCTTCTGAAATGATTTTTTAAAGACGTTTTCTACATTCCCTGCACACATTCAGTGTTTTGAGAGCTGTCTCTGCGTTGAGGTGCCGGTGAAGACACCGTCACTCATTCTGTTTATTTCTCTAAGCTCTCGTAGTTTTGGTGTCAAGGTGTCATGACACCTGCGTGTCTGTGTGTGTTTACGATAGGGCTGATGTGCTGACACGAAAAGGATATTCAGATAGCCTATAAAGAGAGGAGAACTGTTGTTCAGCCAAGACTTGAGGACAGGCAGGTTCAAGGCAGATTGTTATTTGCAGTTTTCAAAGAAGGATGAAACTGCATAAGTAGCAAATATTGGAACAGACAGCCAATAATAAAAATCTATTTATATACATGAAAAAAACAAGAGCTTACTGAACGAGTCAGACTATGATACAATGTGCATGGAAATGGAATAAATCACATTTTAATGAGTGTTCATGTCCAAAATGAGATGACCTCAGAATGAGAGGGTGTTCTTATTTTATAGCTGTAAAACAGACATTTACTTTATTCTTTTCCATTGTCTCATAAACACTCTCATACATTGGCAGCAGTAACTTGATCGGTCTGTTTGCTCTTTTCCCCATCATCATTTATGCAGGAAAGACTAAATTTAAAAGCCTTTGTGATGTAACTTTATAGGATAATAACCGTATCGTCTGTCTGTTTATACCATGTTGTTCCTCATGTCCTCCTTTTGCCCGCAAAACACTCAAGAGCAAATTAAGAAACTTTCTACTTGCTTTCTAGGATCACTTGATTAGATGTTTATTTGTTTGGTCTCAGTTGCAACAGTAGGCTGCCACACCACTTCTGTCTTGGGCAATGATTCTGGGAAGCTCGGAAATTGGCGTTTGTTTTAGAAAAGTGTGCGGTTACAATCATCTCTTGTCAATGACGTAATGCAGTTCAATGCAAAGGATCAAGGTGTGGTGAACTGTGTCTTCACCCACTCCTGACTATGGAAGCCAATTTCCGCCACATAAAAGAAAAAGGAAAGGAAAGGATGTGAGGCCAAGTATGGTGACCCATACTCAGAATTTGTGCTCTGCATTTAACCCATCCAAGTGCACACACACAGTAGTGAGAAGTGAACACACTGTGAACACACAACCGGAGCAGTGGGCAGCCAATGCTGCGGCACCCGGGGATCAGTTGGGTGTTCGGTGCCTTGCTCAAGGGTCTCACCTCAGTCACAGTATTGAGGGTGGAGAGAGCACACTGGACATTCACTTCCCCCACCTACAATCCCTGCCGGACCTGAGACTTAAACCTGTGACCTTCGGGTTAGAAGTCCGACTCTCTATCCATTAGGCCACAACTGCCCCGAAAGAAAGAAAGAAAGAAAGAAAGAAAAAAAAAGAAAAAAAAGAAAAAAACATGCTTTGGTCAATCAATTATGACTATTTGTCATATGCTAAGTCATAATCATGAGATAAAAAGTTCAAAAGAATGAGAAAAAATCTAAATAATGAGATAAATGTCAAAATTATGACATAAAAATTGAAACTGTGAGAAAGTAAGTCATAATTGTTACTTTTTATGTCATAATTATGATTTAGTAGGCTTATCTCACAATTTCAACAAATCATGCTTTGGTGAATCATAATTATGTCATAATTTTGACTTTTTATGTCATGATTATGACTTTTAGTCTCATATTTGACTTTTTATGTAATAATTTAGACTTTTCTTCTCCTAAATATTACTTTTTCATGTTGTAATTATGAATGATTAAAACATGTTTTTTTTTTATTATATGGCGGAAATGGCCTAATTGAATGTGACTAATGTTTTCCATTTATGTCTTTTTCCATTTATGATTTGATAAAGTTTCTGTGGACACTTTTGTCCTTTGTGGATTTGTAGGTTTTATTTGATTATTTATTTAACTGTAATAAAATCATTAAATACTTTCATTGCTAGCATTTTATGTATCATAAACACGGTCTATTACAAAAATCACACTTTTTGCATAATTTGATCAAACTACAGCTTGATCACTGAGCAGCATTATCATTTAGGCAGTCAGCAATTAAGAACAGACAAATTCAATATTTGTATAACATAGCATTTGTGTTGTGTTAAAAACTCTTTTATTTAGTCTAGTAAAACATTCATAGTAGCTAGGCAAATTGTGCAGTAGATGATTTCCTACTGTAACGTAAAAATATACAAACAAATATGTAAACACAGTTTCAATGTTATGGCTCATTGTTAGGAGAAATGTGTGACTACAAGGAAACAATTGCTTTTCCAACAGGAGTGTTTTGTCTGGTAAATTGTAAGAAAGCAGCGCCCCCTTGCGAGTACGGAGAACATTACAGTTTGATGAGTTTAGATTTAGATTCTATTATAACAGTATATTATTATGGATGCTATTGGAGACAGCATAGACAAATTTCATACCGTAAGCAATGAAAGATTAAACTATTTAGTATATCAGGAAGTTTTATTTCTGTTCAAGCACATCAACTATACAATATCTCCAACATGAACAAAGTATGCCCTTCTTAATCATATATAGTATTTCCCGTGACCAGCAAAGGAAACACATCTGAAACATATCCAGAAATATGTAGTTTTCTCTCTCTTAAAGAATAAGGACTCTTTCATTTCAGATCACATTAAATAATATACTATATAAATTACATTTTGGTAGGAAAAATAAATATAAATTACTTTCAGTGCACACTAATAAACACTTCTGTCCTGCCACTACAAGTTGATTAAGGTGACAGGTTTCCTTTCTCAAAATTTCATGATAATATCCTGCACATCACAATTCAGCTTCTCTTGCATTAGGCCAAAAATGCAATAAATAAAGAGTCTAAAACATTTTTATTCTATAAATGACATTGGCATGTATATTCAAAGTAATGCAATTAAAGAATCAAGTACTTGTTGGTTTTTGTGAACTAAGCAAAGATTTCCATAGTGTCCTGTTATAAAACTACATTTTTAATGCACTAATTACCATCTTCCACTTATACACATCAGCATGATGCATGTTGCAAATGGAGAGTTGTGGAGATTGCGTGCAACTCTAAGAGCTCCCTTCAACTGAGCGTTTCCTGGCGAAGAGGTGAGTGGGGTCCCTGTTGCGCAGGTTAGGCTGGATCTTGAACATGGGAGGCCAGCGGAAGCCGGTGTGGCCCTCAATCCCAGAAGGCCCGGCAGCAGCAGGTTCAGGTGGGCAGGGCTTGTTTTGAAGCAGCTGGAAGAGTGTGGCCATATCAGGCCCCAGTCTGGCCACCAGCCCAGCTCGCACCACCTCCACAGTGTCTTCATCGCACTCCATCAAGCTCTGCAGAAGTGTGCTGTAATACCTGCAACACCAAAGTATGATGCATTTGAATGCACAGTTGAGTAGGGCTGGGCAAAAAAAATCGATTTTTCGATTAATCCTTTTTTTAAAAAAAATGACGTCGATTCGATATCGATTCTCAAAAGCCGCGAATCGATCTTTTCCGGTATTTATTTCAGCACACATTTAAAACAAGATCTGATTAATGTGATTCTTATCATTAGTCTTCTCCACTAGATGTCACCTTCTTATTTACCTTGCACGATGTTACAACAGAAAGCTTGTCATTCATTCAGTGCTTATCATGTTAGGGTTGCCACCCGTCCCTTAAAATACGGAATCGTCCCGTATTTAAAGGTAAAATGATGCGTCCCGTATCAAATCAATACGGGACGCGATTTGTCCCGTATTTTAGAAAGGGCAACAAGCTGAATCAACAAATAAGTATTTTGGCACCTGCTTATAATGCTAATACAATTATAATGAAGTCAAATTCATAAAAAGTTAGAGAAGCTCATCTTGGCGTCTTTGTTTCCATGGCGATGATGGAGTCGCCTGATCGCGCGCAGTTAAAGGCTATCAGCGAGCGCTGCATGCGCGCAAACTGCGTGGTTTAAAACATCTGGAGCTCACATCTGCCCTTTGAACACAAGGCTCTCCAGATGAAGGGCTGAATGGGAAAGTTTGTAGAGAAGAGTTTGCTCACAGTGGACTGTCTGACTTAAAGGGATAGTTCACCCAAAAATGAAAATTTTGTCATCGTTTACACACCCACAAGTTGTTCCAAACCTGAAATAATTTTTTTTCTTCTGTTGAATATAAAAGAAAATACTTTGAAGAACGTGGGTAACCAGTCAGTTTCTGGTCCCCAATGACTCTGATAGTATTTTTTCTCTACTATGAAAGTTACTGAGGACCAGCAGCTCAGTTTAGTTTCCCACATTCTTCAAAGGATCTTCTTTTGTGTTAAGCAGAAGAAAGAACTTGCAGGTTTAGAACAACCTGGGTAAATTTTGACAGAATTTTCATTTTTGGGTGAATCATACTTTTAAAGTGACAGACACATCTTCTAAAGGCATAACTCTATTGTTTTATTAAAATTTGGAGAGTCTGTTAGAGCTTGATAGACATAATTATTATATTTTTAGACATTATTAGACAGATGAATTAATAGATTATAATTAATTTTCGTCCCTATTTAGTAATTTATCATTTATATTCATAAATATATACATAATAAATAAGCATATATGTCATATACAATTTGACATTTTAAAAAGTTTAAAAAATGCTAAGTCATTTAGATTAAATGTAGTCCTAATTTAAGCAAATGGGGAAAAAAAAAAAAAATAAATAAAAAAAAAAAAAAAAAATTCCGGGGGGGGGGGGGCCTTGGCGTTGGGGGTGTCCCTTATTTTTGCTCGCTGAAGGTGGCAACCCTAATCATGGTGGAGATACTGTTGATGAGAACCAAGAACAAAGCAATATGCGTGATATGCAATGCTCAGGTGAAATGCTGTAATAATACTACAAATCTGCGGAAGCATTTGATATCACGCATAAGGCGCCATGATTTCCGCTATGAATGAATGGCGGATGGCGCGACGTTTGTTTACTACACACATACTAAAGCGCGGACGACGCTCGTGGTGTTTTCATCTTCTGCTGTCTCACTATATGATGATATTAACACACGAATATCATCTCCAGCTGCTCTGAGGGTCATTTCATTAGCATTTTACCGTTTAATTTGAGAAAACTACTGTCATGTCACATACACAGCAGCTGCAAGTTCCTCACGGCAACCCGTCAAAATAAAAGTTTAGTTTAACGCAAAGGATAAAGTTCACTTGAAATTAAAATTTGATATCTATCAGCTTATCTAACGGTAATCCAAAGATGGGTGTCTTTTTTCTCGTAGATCCAATTTCATTTTTGTAACAAACCGCGAGTCTGTCAAGTATACGTATAGGTGGGAACACTGCATCTATACAGAAAAATACTACCAGAGAAATCCAAATTAAACAATTCCCATCGTAACTACACATTGATGGCCTAAGGATAATGCAACGAGCGGTTTGTGTGCGCTCATTATTCGGCGTGCGCTGAAAGCGCCGGAAGGATCCTCGCGCCAGAGCGCTGCGCATACACGCCAACTGACTGATGCGCAGCGCATTCTGATCACTTGGACAGGCTAGGTATGAGGTGGAACATAACATTGTTCGTTTCACACAACCGGCTGTTTTTGTCTTAGGCCATCAATGTGTAGTTACAATGGGGAATTGTTTAATTTGGATTTCTCTGTGCATGTTCTTTTTCCCTCTTATAGGTACAGTGACCTACACCTGCCATTATATGACTGACAGACTAGAATGGTTTGACCTAAAAATATAAAAATTGGATCTACTGAAGAAAAAAAGACACCTACATCTTGGATGCCCTTGGGGTAAGTTGATAGATATCAAATTTTAATTTCAAAGTGAACTATCCCTTTAAGAACGTTAATGTCAAGAAACTCAGAATATATTAGCAGTTTTATAAACTATTTAGCAGTTTTAAGACTCAATGCTACTACTAATAATAAATATTAATAAATCTTTATTTTTAAAGGAATAATCCCATTTGTTTTCTTTTTAATTTTAACAGTAAACCTCTGTTGTGCAGCACTTTGTTTGCCAAAAAATAAAAGGGTTTAATTTTCATTTGATTAGGATAAATTAAATTAATGTTTTATGCCTTCATCTGATTACCATAAAAATTAAGAAGAACATTTTATGGGGCCCTATTATTGTTTAAGAAAGGACCCTATACAAAAAAGAATAGGTTTAAAAATGCAGGCCTGTGGCTCTATTTCTTTTTATTAATTCACCATTTGTAAACTGATGTTTACTGTTCATTTTTAGAAATATCAATAGCTTTTGTATTAAAACTATATTCACTGAATGTAATCAAAAAATCGAGAATCGAATCGAATCGAATCGAGAGCTTGTGAATCGAAATCGAATCGGGACATCTGAATCGATACCCAGCCCTACAATTGAGTTAACTCATTTTATAGGCTACAGGAATTCCAAAAAAAGAGAAAATTCTGTTAAATTTAGCCTACATATTTGTATGGTGTTCCTTTTTCTGAGAAACACAAATTCTGGAAGAATTTTACTTACAGTTCTTTTCCATTTAGTTATCATGTTGGTTAAGCTCCAAAAAGTACCAAAAATATAATAATAAATCATCATAAAGCACCATAAAACAAGTTTCACTTAAATTTTGTCTGTTCATCAAACAAATGTATCATATGGCGCCAGAGGATTTAAAAATAGTACACAATATCAACCTTATTTTTAACGTAAAAACGGGCGTGGCCATTTGTAATTTGAAGGTGCGAGGCTTCTGGTGTCGTTTGCTTTCAGTATTTTAGTCGCACAAAAACAGCCCTTTATGCTTCTTGCTATTGCAAACTGTTATTTAATATCATATATGTTATGATTTTAAAGTATTATTTTAATGTAAACTGGCTTGATATAAATAGGTTTAGCCTTTACTGCACTAGGAAGTCTAACGCATTCACAGAAAATTGCCTACCTTGCATCCTCCTTGCAAAATAAGATGGAGAGTGTATTACTGCATTATATTGTAGCCCTACAGTACTATATTGCATTAGGATTGTTCTAATGTTTAACACCTAATAATTATTATATGTATTTTTATTTTTATTTTTTGTGTATCGTTGGTTTGGCAATATTGTACAAAAGTAAACAAATTAGGCTACCTGAACAAATTCTATGGACTTTTATTGCTATGAACTGCCATTATATAGAAAAGAGCTGCATTAAAAGAGATCACTTTATCTTTGTTTCATGGAAGAGAAAGAGTGGGTAAATAATTAAAATGACCGAGTTTTCTTTTGCATCTAAGACTAGTGGACCAATCAGGCACGCCAAATAAGTTCGCAAGCTATTTTACCTGTTTGGGAAGTGGCTGGGCACCTGGACCACGTCTCCAATGGCCTCAGGGTTGGATCTGGCCACCTCGCAGATGTCAAGCTTCTTGTAGCATTCCTCCTGCACTTCAGCAATCATCTTCTGGAAGGTGGAACAGCGTTTGATGGTCTGGAAGACCTTAGAGGTGATACCGTTGGCAATGCATCTGATGCTCTCTTTCACAAATGTCTTACCCTGGAAAAAAACGAATATGACTTGCATTGCAAAACAAACGAAAAGTAAAAAGGCATAATTTTATTCGGCTAAGTAAACGGTTCAGGTTAATGAGCGTTTGTACCTCTGTATTAAAAATTGCAGCAGTGTGGAGGAAGGCGTTACAGATCTCATGCATGCCGTCAGTGTCGCAGGTCGAATTCTCCAGACATGCAAAAGTTGCGCAGCCCACCTGCAGAGCTCCGTTCAGACAGCGGGCAACCTCAGCTGGAGGAAGAAGAAAAATACGTTTTTGGGAGGTAGCCTTTTATTCAAAGAAGTGTAAAAGTGGACATTTTTACAAGATAGGCAGTCCTGAAGTTGCTTCGATCTTGGTCAAAGGTGAAGTTCTGGGATTGAGCCTACAACCTTCAGTCAGTAACCAACACTGAGCATTTCTGAACATTTGCCCATGCGCACTCCTTAAAAAACAAAAGCAAAGAGACAAGTCAATAAAGAAAATAATACTTACTAGGGCTGTTGGCTGAGAATCGTGCTCGTCTTGGTTGTGCAGGTTCTTGATCTGTTCCAAACACAGATGCAACCAAAACGAGGAGTAAAACAAATCCGCTTTTCAGGAGCATGTCTGCACTTAGAACCAAAACAGGAGGCGTTTGCTGATTCTGTGGGTTTGTGTTTCAGGTTGATGACAGCCTCAGCTTTATACAGATATTCAGCTGAGCTTGATGGCTCATAAATCCCCACCATCACCAATCAGAACGCAGGATCTGAAAGCTCAAACCTTCCGTCTCCTCGTAAATATTCATGGGCGGATATTAATGCAGATCCACCTGATATGATTTTATCTCCAGTTAGATGTTTAAATTTTTGTTACAACACATTTTGAATGCTGTCATCTGTGATGTAGATAAAAAAATAGATATTTATTCCAAATACTGTCCATTTTAAAGTTGCACCTTACACTCTTAAAAACAAAGGTTCCAAAAGGGAATTTTTGCAGTCGTTTTGGGTTTCCCAAAGAAACTTTTGGTGAGAAGTTCTTAAAAGAACATTTTTTTTCCTTAGTGTGAAGATCTGAAGGACCTTCTTCCGTGAAGAACCTTTTATGCAACAGAAAGTTTCCATTGACGTTAAAGGTTCTTCATTTAACCATTGTTTCTTTAACTTTTAAGAGTGTAGCAAATCTAAACTGCTAAACACCAACTATCATAAAAAAACCCATCTCAGATTTCTTATTATGATTCTAAATGGTGTTTGGTTTACATTCTCATCTGGAGGATCTTGATTACCCTGTTCAGTAACGATATAGAAGATAAATGATATTCCCCTCAGGCAGGTCATTCTCAATGGCTTCTTTGTTGAAAACAACTACAGTATGTTTGGTTTGGATTTCATGTCACTGTGATTTCATTTATCCACATCTCTCTTATTTGATGCTTTTGGCTTGTGGTTCTCAAAGAGCGTTGACACCTGGCACAGGTAACTGTGTTAAAGGTAGTTGTGTTAAAGTGGTTTTTGGACAATGCCGAAGGGCTTCATCAAAACAGACATATGTAGCTTGTCAGAACTAGTTGACTAAACATCCGTTCCCACCGTTTGCAGTGCTGGGTCTGACAGAGAAGCGTTGATCAGTGTCTAATCAGTGGATGTTGGAAAGGCTTTAGAGGAAGTGATGTGTTTTCCATGATGAATTTCATTAGCCTCAAGAAATTTCCTCCCCTAAAGGGTTAATTACACTGATAATGATCAAAGCACCCACTGGTTTTGTAGAAGGGGGCTGGAGACGTAGCTATTTTGGTTTTATTACCTTTGTTCACACAGACGGCTGTTTGTTACTGCTGAAGTAGGGCAGGAAAGTCACACCCACATCTTTACTGAATACCGTGAATGAGTAGAATAAATACACACACACACACACACACACACACACACACACACCGTAGGCTTGTATTTTTCCAATAACCCATTGACTCTCAGAATACATGGAAATGCTAATCAATCATTTCTCGTTCATGAGAGACTGAAGTCATATTTACCTGATTTTTAGTCAACTTACCTGAGACATTTAGGGGAATAAGCAGAAAATGTAAATGTTTATAGCACAACATCAGTAAATGCAACCTGAGGATTCATCACCATTCAATCAGTTTCCAAAAATGAGGAAGGAAAATCTTCATAAAAGAAAGTGGGTTCCAAAAGTCTGAGATGATTTTGGAAATCTGGGATATTTTTTCTCCAATTTAAACCTGGAAATAAACAAAGTTTTAGGATTTTGAAAAGTAAAAAGTCAAGTTATGATGCATACATTTATAAATATATAATAAATGTATAAATATAAAAATAAATATAATGTAATATAAAAATATGTAATATATAAAATACATAATAAATTAATAATTTAAAAAATAGTACATTTTTGCCCTATTATGTCACTAATCAAATATAAGAAATTTAGTGAAATTGAACATGCAAACTTCTTTTTTCCGTTGAAGCACAAGAAGCGCTGTTGGATATGATGGATCATCACTGCTGTCATCAAATAAATAAATACATACATACACAATATTGCCAAAAGTATTGGGTCACCCCCTTCTAATTAACAGGTTTGACTACTTTAGTAATTTCTATGAGTACAAATCTTAATGTTAAAGCATATAATGATATTCTAGGAAATTGTGTG
>JAFVLL020026025.1:0-11636 GCA_021397915.2 Tor tambroides
GGACGGCGATTGCAGGGAGGGTGGGACATTCGCTTTCAGTGCTATCAGGCTAAAGTTAGCATTTTCCGAGATCTCCAACGGCACCTTTAATTTTAATCTCTTGGAACAATACTCCAAGCCAGTCACACATTTCATGAGAAAACATTTCCTTTTTGCTAGTGTCAGATCTTTTGTGATGTGAAAACACTATATCTAAAGTGATATTTTGAGACCACACAAATAAAATGAAATCAGCAGTCCAGAATTCAGTTCATTCCAAATTCATCTAAAGACATCTGAGTGCGCACTGTCCTCTAGTGGTCATATGGTGTTATTGCTCTTTTTCAGTAATGTACTAGTTGCCTGCAGTGCCATTCAGATCAATATTTCCCAGGCCCTCTTGATCTCACACACTTTAAAGCTGTTATTCCTGCTGCTCCATTGATCTAGACAGAAAATCTGCAAACTGTGCACAATATACACGCTATTCAGTTTCAAGACACATGCAAAATGATTACTGCAGCAACAGTATTAACATGCTATTCTGAGCACGGTCAGTTAGGTTTGTTTGCATACTGCAAATTGCATACTTAACAAATGTAGATTACCTGGTGGGGAAAAAAAAAATATTTAGTTGTTATATTTTATAATATTTTAATGTCACCATTATATGAAGTCTCCAACTCTTCTACAAGTTTTCATGTAATGCCATCTAGTGTTTATGAAGAGAATAGACGTTAACCTATTTGGTTGTGATGTATTAGTAGACCAAATAAATCGACTATTACAGAGATTCGGAGAAATCGATACACTGTTGACATATATATATATATATGTGTGTGTGTGTGTGTGTGTGTGTGTGTGTGAGTGTGAGTGTGTGTGTGTGTGTGTGTGTGTATATGCATAAAAGAAATTACCTTCAGTCTGATTTTATTGATGCCCTCATTAACATGTTTCTACATATTGTAATGAACATCAATGTCTTTCATTTCGAGTTATTTAAAGATTTTTATGCTAATAATCCACAGTATGTATCAAACTGCTGACAGGACCAATATATACAAAAGAAAGATACATATATACATCTCAGCTTTAAGATTTACAGTTGTTGCCAAGGTGGGTCAGCCTATGATTACATTCTCAGATCATCTATTATTACAATTGCATTTGGGTGAGCAGATCTTTCAGATTTATCATTCTTGAGGCCCAGGGTTGGATCCATCTTAACTATATTTCTGCTCACAGCTATCAGTGAAAACAGTTAGGTTATATATAAATTAATTGTAGGCCCAATTAATTATTACATCAAGCCAAGACTAATCCCATCCTGTTGAGGATCACTGAACAAGTAATCCACTTTATAAATTCATTCCTCCTTCCAGACTTCATAAGTGAGGGGGGAAGAATGCTGGTTGGAGAAAGCTATCGGGCAAAAACGGATGCAAAAGCCCACCGGAAGATGCCAGGTGCACTGGGCCAGAATGAAAGATGACGTTCCCGGTGCTGAATGGAGGGTGGAGGGCAGCTGTGGATCCACAGGTCTGGCTGATGTTCGTGCCGGGTTGCAGGGAACTCTCTGCGCCAGGGTTCTGCTTTTTCCACTTGGTTCTTCGGTTCTGGAACCAAATCTTGACTTGGGTTTCGGTCAGGCTCAGAGAGAGCGCGAGATTTAGTCGCTCGCATACGGATAAATAACGCGTAGCGCGGAATTTGTTCTCCAGAGCCACAAGCTGTTCGTATGTGAACGCGGTTCTGGCTCGCCGCGGCTTCGCGCAGCTGTGATCTGAGCGCCGCCGCCGCTGACGCGACAGATCATCCGGCGCTGGAGTCACTCTCTCTTCACCTGCCTCATCCGGTTCTTCACAAGGAGAAAAGCCCGATCTTAAATTTCTGAGCGAGGTTGATGAGTCCAAATCAACATCTGGATCGGGAGGATGGAGTCTGACGCAACTTTGATGGTCATCGGTTGATCGATCACCTGTCAATAAAAATGTATCGATATGTCAAGTTTCTTTCAGACAGGTAGCATAATGTTTTTAATAATTGTATTTAATTTCTGACGATAGAACCGAAAAATACAAGACGACAGTGTTATTTATTTGTTTGTTTGTTTTATTGAACTCTCCCTCCCCCTCGGCAGAAATCGCAAACCAGGGGGCACTTTAGCGTCGGACCTCAAAGGGGTAGGGGCTCGAGCACTCCCGCACCCAGCCCCCCTCCCCCTCCCGTGCACGCCACTGATTTAGAGTAAAACTGGTAATACTGACCTAAATCTGAGGTGCTCTAGCAGCTCTACAACGCCTGCAGTACGGTTTAATAGCCTACAGGGATAAAATAAATAAGTGTAACGCATAAGTATAGCCTACATAATTATTTAAATTGTTATGAATTAATAATAATCAGAATTGCAAATTATTCAAGTATGTACACACAGTTTTAATTATAATAATTTAATTATAATTTAATTTTTTTTAATTAATTAACCATAGGGCGATTAAGTAGCCTATACAAACTACCAACTAATATAGATTTTTAATTAATAGGCTAGGCTACAGAATTTAAACTAATTGATGCAGTTTGCTATAGGAAAGTAAAATTTATATTAGGCCTTACAATGTAGTAGCTAATAAATAAATAAATAAATAAAACTATAAAATATAGAGGAGCACTGTATAGGCCAACTAAGTCTTGTACAGGAATAGGGGAAGGTTGTTACTGTGTGTGGATATCAAGAAAAGACTGACGTGGAATGGGCCATAATCCCTCAACAATTTCAAAATCACAAATCGCCTCAAATGTCATGTTGCGGAAAGAAACCCTAGTTAAATCCAGCTCTGCCATCCAGCCATGACGCGCTAATGGAGTTTCATATTTGTCGGCAGATCGATAAATGTCATCTATTTAAAGGGAAGTTTTAATCGAACGATATTTGGGATCAGACATGGCAGGGGTTTGAAGTTGGGAGCCGCAAGCTGCTGGAGGGAGATATGCAGCATCCAGTAATGGGATATCGATCAAAGTGAGCGCAGGCATCCTCAATGGGACGATTTAAACAATTATCTGCCCTGACTGTCCCAATGGCAATCACTTACTCAGCTGTGGCTGCTTAAAGAAAACGCAGTCTTGGAAATGAGGGGAAGGTCAAATTCACAATCTAATGACACAATATGATACAAAAGGTCTGTTTGGAGGAGATATACAGCGAAAATCTTATATTTAACCATATATATATATATATATATATATATATATACACACATATATATATATATATATATATTTTTTTTTACTGTATAGGCTTATGTGAAGTCATACAAACACATCTAGGAATATTTTACAAAAAAAAAAATCGTTTTTTTTTTTTTTATCAGAATTTTATAGCATCTAGTTCTGGCATTTCTAAAAGGCGTAACCCCAAAAGACAAAGGTTGTGGAGGTCTCAAAAATATGTATTATTGTAACACATAAGTAGCCTATATGCCACGTTTCAGAACAATGTTTCAGTAACCACAAAAGTTGGATTACAAGTTAGCAGCGTGCGCTATACACTGGCGAACAGAAGTCATGATAGTCAGATGGTAACCATAGTAACAGCTGCTAGATAGCTCATCGCGAACATAAACAGGATTATTTGTCACATTAGAGTTAGGCTACACATCAGAAATATATTAGCGTCTTGTTTAAAATGCAAGATAAACCTCTAAATAATGCAATCAAAAATACTGCCAGAAATTATTTCAAAAGTTGACCACTCTGAAATAATTCGCACAGTGGTGTGGTTATTATTAATCATATTCCCTCACCTATATTTTTGCAGATGGAAAGCGATTCTTCAAGCCCAGGAGTTTCTTTTCCGTTGCGCTGTTCCTCCAAACTTCCAAATTCTGTGTTTTCTGAAGATGATGTCCATTCTTTCTCCAACACGGCATGTGTTTTTTTACTTGTGAACTTTTTAGGATCCAATATGTCAATAATCGAAAAGGAAATCCGATGACCTGAGGTTGTTTTCACTCCGGACTCCTGATATTCAAGCATTTTCCAAATTCCAGTAGTATTTCTGATAGCTTATTTCTGTATTCTCTTACAAAGCAGATACAGAAAGTGGATGCAGCTTGTGGTCGGATCTGAGGCGCTTCGGTCAGATGTCAGTGGATGAAGGTGTGCTTGAGCTCTTTAACAGGTCCATTAGAGGAGACGCGAGAACACGAGCGTTTAACGGGATCCCTTTCGATTGGCTGAGAGCATTCGGTATTTAAACCTGCGCTCATTTCAATCAATATAATACGGACAAGTTCCCAGGCTGACAAGTGGCATAACTCAAGAAACTGTTGCATCTAATCCTTAACCTACACTCTTCAGTGTTCGTTTGCACAGTATGTTTAGCAAAGAGCCCTTGCAAGATCATTTTTACACTGTATAGAGTTCTTCAATGAGCTATATAATACCTAAGTGCACTTCTCCAATCCTTATTATTCCTGACACAAAAAAAAAAAAAAAAAAAAAAAAATCACCCTTTTCAGTAACAAATGAGAAATATTATAATTGCAAAAACTGCCAATTTTGCTATCAAAGACATTTTTTCCTGGCAAATAAATTATGTGGGGTCAGTAAAGTGTGTTGGCTTATTCCATAGTCAATATTAAGCCAGTATCTTCACATTCACTATGTGGCATCAATCTGCCAAAGCTTGAGATGAATCAATAAACGTGTGTCCGGCACTGATAAATGAGAAGCTCTCCTTCAAAGCACTACTGTTTCACTATCTAGCTAGTGATTTACTTCTGTTAGTCTATTCCCCAAAATACATAATAAATACAATATAATAAAATAAAAATACAAAGCTACTGACTCTGGTTCAGACTTAGTAGACTTATGGCATCTAATATATTAAAGCTTGAGATATTTAAAGGGGGCACACTTAAATTGATAATTAACTTAAAGTGGAAAGTCTATCATAAAAGAAGGTATTTTTAAAAATGTCTTAGTTTTTTAGTTCAGTTAAGTCAATGGAGTCCAATCAGAAAATAAATAAATAATGGGGCTAAATAAATGAATTTTTAATTTTGGTTGAGCTAACCCTTAAAAATGTATGAATGGCATTACATTAGATGACAAAACATAGGCAAAAATCACTTTTTTTAAGGAATATATATTAAGATTAACTACACCTGTGTGAACTTGAAGGCAATTAACTTCATACATCTAAAAACGTAATTGTAAAAGAGTATAAATGTTAGTTTTGAGAAAAGCCTATTTCTGCAAATGTCCACATAGTTAGATATTTTTTAAGTTTTAGTGGCTTTAAGTGAGCAAATACTCACTGTAGATCAAAAAGACAAGTGCATTGTCAGAATACCACACACACACACACACACACACACACACACACACAAACTCACAAACACCATATCAAACCCTTGTCCTCTTCTCAGATCACAGATGTTGATTCCTCTCCTCTCCTTTATGACACAAAGTGACTTAACCTCCCCTGCATTGCCATTCAGTTGTATTTCTACTTGTTTGCTGGCAGCCTGCAGTGTATATTTTGTGGTTATAACATGGTCAAACTTCAGACGCTCACTGTCTGAACAGGGACTGTTTGCTTGCATTAGCATGTCTAAGCCCAGCGGCTTGCACTGAGTGAGCTCCATAAGAATGGGGGCTGAAGTCTTTTCCTGCAAGTTTACAACTTCCTCTCTGCAGGCCTGACACTATATGCACATCTGTTTGCACAGGATCACAGCACAAAAGTATGGCCCAGGGGGCACAACGTAGTCTCAGGTACTGAACATAAAGAACACACAAGAGTTAAGGTGGAGAATTTCAAGACAGCTGCTGGAGCCAAGAGGAAAACTTTAGGCACAATGACTGGGGAGAGGGGCACACTTACGGACAAACCTCCCCACTGTTCCAGCACCCCACCTCCTGACCCATAAACTCATCAGAGAATAAGGAATATCTGCTAAATGTCGGATCATTCATGTAGTCGCGTCTTGTGGTGGAACTCTGTTTACGGATGGGCGTTTACTCTTTGTTTGGCTTCGTTCCTTTATTCCTATCCAGAGTGCAGTGGACAATAGAATGGGAAACTGCTGAAATGTCACTCTTTTGAAGATTACAACTTCAAAGCACTAAAAGTCTCATGGATTCCCATTTTTAAATGAAGAAGAGACTTTAAAAATATTATGAGGGGTGTAAAGAGTTTAACTTATCTGTCTCTGAAAAGGAATGCTTGTTACAGTGAAGCAGCGCTGCTTTGATATTCCTCAAACTTTCTGTTAAGGTAAACTACTATTTATCCCAAACCACTTAATACAGATTTAACATACACATTTTTTTTGTAAACAATTTAACCCTTAAATGTGCTATTTTAGTTTTGTAACTTCATTATTCTCATTTAATTTAAGATTAAAACTGTTCGACGATGGTGTCATATTATTTGCATAAAGATATGTGATTGGTCTTTGTACATAAATAATTTGCATACAGAATCATGATCTTATTATCTTTGAATATACTACTTACAGCTTCCTTTACACTGTCACTAGTCAACTATGATTGCTGATTGTTGTTGACATAGATCCAAAGCCTACAACTTGCTACCTTCCTGCTGCTGCCCATTTTCTTCAGAAAATACAAGTTTAGTTGACAAATATCATTTATCATTTCAAATATTGAATTTGCAGAATTGTTAAGATTTATCTAAAAATAAATTGCATAATACTTGTCAAACAATCTGAATCCTATGAAATACATGAACACAAAAGAACTGGAATCAAATTGCTGTGCTCATCCAGTGTAAGTGTCAAAAACATTGGACAGAAAGCATTATACCAAAACTTTTGGGCATTATATGAGAGTGATGTTTTAGGACGTCTAGGCCAAGACAAGGTCGGCAGCATTGTTTGGTAATTGTGCAAACGGTTCTACCTGTTCAGCAGCAGGCATAATGAAGGCTCGCTGGCAGCGTCCGGGACGGGTGAGCGCGTCTGGCAGATGCTGACATGCAGCAGATGTGGAAAGTGGCTGGGTGATTTGTTAAGGGCCTGGATCATAGCAAAAGAGGGCAATTAGACCAGGGGACACTGTCACACATTCATGGGCATTGGCCCCCTTTTCACAAACACACACTCTTTCCCCGAGGTAAAGGTCAGTTCACTCTACAGACTTTATACATGCTTACATTACACCTATCACTATACAGCATGTAAATGAATGAAGAATCCAACCATAATACATTAATTGAAATAAAGCTTCACATACTTTCAAGAATAGAATAGAATAGAATAGAATAGAATAGAATAGATTAGATTAGATTTTCAAACTGGGGCTTGTGGAAAATTGCATTAAGTTTAATTGCATTAAGTTCTGTTTAACAGAAGCTAAATGGAATCAGTCACTATTTGTGAAAGAAACAAAAAGAAAAATTGTCACTAAAACACAATAGTGATGATTGGAAAAAAGTTTTAACACTAGCCCTCAACAGAACAGAACAGAACAGAACAGAATAGAATAGAATAGAATAGAATAGAATAGAATAGAATAGAATTCACTGCCACACAATTAAATTGAGACTAATGGAAATGACAAAATTAGATGATGTTAAAAAAAAAAGGCCATCAAACAAAGCAATCTTCATGATTCCCTAATTATGTGACATTGGGTGAAGGGAAATCTCATCTGAGAACCTGAATTTACTTCTGCCTTTTGCCATGTCTGCATGGTCTTTTACCGTCAGTAGAAATGACAGGACTCTGTGAGCAGTGTAAATTTCTATTGGCGGCTGTCACACTAGAAAGGCACACACATCTATGTTTTGTGTCAGCTGTTTAGAGATGCACATACTAAATGCATGCAGAGGTGGCAGACTTCACTGGCTGAGAAGAAGTGCAACCCCAGATACAGGGAGACGGAATGCCTTTAGGACTGGAGCATAATCATGGCGTCTTCTGTGAATGGACACTCGGGTTAGTGCACTGCTAATGTAGAGTGTAAAAGAAAGAATTACACACAGTCTGAGGTTATGGGCCGCAGTCGATGTGATGTTCTGTCACTCAGCACTTGCATTGATTGCTCATTGTTCGCAGAAGGTCGCATCATAATTCATTAAATCTTAACGAGTCCCCCTGGAACCACCTGCACGCCTTTCCTCAATTGCCCCTTTAAATTACGAGCGACTCTCACGCTCAGCGAGCTCAAAAATGAAGATATATTCTCCATGTAAAGAAGAGAGCTATTAGTAACATTATTTAAACAGCCCTCTTTAAAGCCAGGGGGAGGCTGACTTTATGAAGGGCAATTAGGTACTCACTATAATTGATAATTCATACTCAACACAATTAGGTAGTATAAATAGGGTGTCTGGGATTAATGGTTATGGCTGTTCAGAGAGAGAGAGACACTGGGTAGAACTGGTCAGGCATGGCTGATGGAGTGGAAGGAGGCAGAACTGAATTCATCTCTATTTGTGGAGGAAACAGATTGTGTTTGTCCCTTCAACACACACCCGAATTATCCAATGGTTCCCTCACCTTCAGGTTGTTCTGTTGGTGATGCTTTTCCAAAACTTTGCAAAATGTGTGCAACTTAAAACTGGCATGTACTGATTCCTGAGACATGGGACAAAACGTGTCCCACAATCTTATCTGCAATTATGTAGCAACATTTCCATTTTAAAATTAGTCAGAAATGGTTGCCAGAATTTTCTAAGCTCAAATGTACCATTTAATTTAATTAAAATTACATTTATATCACTCCTTATGATTACTTACCCCCCCCCCCCCCCAAAACCAGCTGACTTCAAAATGTAACTCAATATCTACTTCATATATTAAAATATATTCAATGTATTCGACAAAGAATATATATAAATAATATTTTTTTACATTTCTGCTTCTGTGACACTTATTATTATATATTAATTTTCTTTGGTTTATTTATTTATTTATTTATTTTTATTTTTTTTGGCCAGGTCAATCTTGTAAAAAAGATTTTCTCTCAACACGTTTTATCTGGGTTATATAAGGGTTACAAATAGGTTCCTGATTTCACATCTGTCCCTACCTTTCACCAATATTTATGAAAATATTTATAAAATCTGGTTAAACCTAGTCTGTCTTCATCCAAAAGATCCTGATATCCTGATAGATAAAGAAATGAAACCAAATATAAATGATTAAGTTTAACAGATTAACCCAAACCTTCCTCTGTAGTATGTTTTGTTCCAGTACTCAAAAATAATTTCATTTCAATTGTCATGAAATGCCCATCAGTAGTTTCAGAGAGAATAGATGTACTCTACATATATGATTATATGCAGTGTTTAGACACTAGACGGCTGAGGTGAAGGTCTTTCGTAGATTTGCTCTCTGTTGACACCAGCATAATTGCTATACTGAGCGCTGGATCAGGCAATCCTTACTAATCAATAAAGTCTTCACTAGCCATTTCCCCCAGTGATTCTGCCCTCATTTCTCCTCTAATTGTTCTTTTTCACCCAGGAAGGTCTACGGCTATGCCATGAGCAAAAAGTGTGTGTACGTGTGCATGTTTTGGCACTGTAAAATGTAATCTTAAAACAACACTGCAGAAGAGACTTTAACATTACACACAATATTTCCAGACCCAGTCTTGACCTTGTGCTACCTCAAGTAGTTCATTTCATATTTCTGCTGTATGTACGCCTAAAAAGCACAAAGTAATGCTAATCCATTTTCTAAATTTTGACATTTTAAATACAAATTCCTAGGATAAACACTATTGAAAGAAATCTATAATCATGAGATATAACTCTAATAAAATGTCCAAAATGTGATGTTTAATTAAACCAAGATATAAGACATACATCTCAAATATTATATATCATTTAATAACAAAATATTAAATATATTTTTAAAAAAAACTATTTTATCTTTTATGGCACCTATACATTTACACAAAACAGTATAAAGTTAGCTGCATTTATAAGTATATACAGTATATAAACTAGTCTATATAAAATTGACTTTAGGTAAAATATCACCTCAACCAATTTATGAAAACAAGGTATCCTAATTTCTATACCACCTAATTATTGAGAAATAAAGCTATAAATAATGACTGACACCTAAGTAAAAAATAAAGCACATGATTGGTTCTTGCCTTGACAGATAAAAGCAAATTTTGATTTGCAGCAAAAACCATGTCATTACTTTTTTATCATAAAGAGAGACAGATTCATGGAAAATGCAATTGCTTATGAAATAAAAGCCTCTGTCCACTCAGGGACCGGAGATTTAGAACTGGAGCACGATAGCGTGACTTCTCTAACCTTGATGTTGGACGAACCGATCACGTACGACAAACGTTCCTCATATGTTATGGCTTGCAGAGAATTATAGGTCAATTTAGGCTCGGTCAGTGAGACGACCCTCATCAACAACCTCTGTTCCACCATCCTTCCTCTTTAGAAGTTGACCTTTGCGATTTTTCTTGCAAGGAGAGCAGACTCTATATTGCAATGATGTGTGCTCGTAGTGTGGTCAGTCCTCATGTTTTGCTGGATGGGCACTCATGTGTAGTGATGCTTGGAGGGCCCATCCTGTGACTCTGGGGCATATGGACTCTACTGCCCATTTCCCTGGGGCATTATTGCCATGCTGATTTACTACCAGTGAAGGACAATCATCAGAGACCAAATTATACCCCAATCACAGTGTGTGAGTGTTTGTTCATGGTCTTTAGGTTAAAGCAATGAAGGGTAAAAACCTCTATAGACAATCAATTACCTTACAATTAGTATGGTTTTAACTGCAATTTCTTATTTTAGTAGGTTGCTTTAAAATATACACATCCAAACACAAATAAATTGGGAAATGAGTCCATGTATGGTCATATTTGTCCATGTCGCACTGACAGCTTTTGACATATTGCACTGTATTTAAGAAATGGGATTCTCGTTGTTTGGAAGTGAGAACCACTTATCTTTAACATTAAAGGCAATAGATCTCCAGGGTGAGATTTTTATCGACATTTCTCATTACCAACCTATTGGTGTTTATAGTGGCGGTCATAAATGGCTCCCTGTGGTGCTGTGTTTTATGAAGAGATCAGCTGTCATGGCATATGCGTTCGAATCTCTGCAAGATGCAATGACAACGGTCAAGTTTAAAGACCTAAGAGAGGAAAGAGAGAGAGAGAGTACATCACTACACAGGAACAGGATAGACTAGGTTTAACTGTGAGAAGTCAAAATAAAATGAAAACTCACTAAAAAAAAAAGAATATATGTGACCCTGGACCACAAAATCATATACATTGTATGGGTCAAAATTATCAAAAAAAAAATTTATGCCAAAAATCATTAGAATATTAAGTAAAGATCATGTTCCATGAAGATATTTTGTACATTTCTTACCATAAATATATCAAAACTTGATTTTTGTTTAGTAATATGCATTGCTAAGAACTTAATTTGGATAACTTTAAAGACGATTTTCTCAATATTTACAATTTTTTTTTTTGCACCCTCAGATTCCAGATATTCAAATAGCTGTATCTTGGCCAAATATTTTCCTAACAAACCATACATCAATGGAAAGCTTATTTATTCAGCTTTCAGATGATGTATAAATCTCAATTTTGGAAAATTGACACTTAAGGCTGGTTTTGTGGTCCAG
>JAFVLL020026027.1:0-57646 GCA_021397915.2 Tor tambroides
GTCATGGCCACGGAGGCCATTCCCAAGCCGCCTGCTTCTCCAGTTGCCTCAATAGAGGCGGTTCCTGAGAGCACCCCTGAGGAGGTCCCTGTCACCCCGTTTAGCCCAAGGAGGGCTGTGGGTCTGTGGGTCTGTGGGTCTAAGGCCTGGAGGAGGCCTCAGTTTCCGTGCCCAGCCCAGTTAGGGCTCAAGTTCCCATGGACAACCCTGAGAGGGCCTCTGTCTCTGTTTTTAGCCCAGGGAGGGCTCCTGAACCCGTAAGTTTCCCCAAAGAAATTGGGGGGGGGGGGGTTCCAGCTGTAGTGGCTGGGCCGAGGGGCAAGGCCAAGGCCACGGAGGCCGTCCTGCCATGGCCTCCTGTTCTCCCTGCACCGCCATGGCCTCCCGTTCTCCCTGCACCGCCATGGCCTCCTGTTCTCCCTGCACCGCCATGGCTTCCTGAGCTCCCTGCACCGCCATGGCCTCCTGTTCTCCCTGCAGCTCCATGGCCTCCTTAGTCTCCTGACCCGCCATGGCCGCCCGGATCTCCCTGATCCGCCCTGGAGGCCTCATCTGTGTTCCTGTCCTGCACCAGCCTCCAGGGCGCCCCCCATTAAGTCTCATGCAGCTTTTATGTCTGATTTTGCTGACTTTTTGACAATGCTGACCCCGAAGTTCCATAGAATCCTTATTGTGGGGGACTTTAATATTCATGTGGACCAAAGTGACTCTGCAATGGCAAAGGAATTTCTATCATTATTGGACTGTTTTAACTTTTCGCAGTTGGTAACAAGTCCGACACATTGCAAAGGTCATACACTGGACCTTGTCCTTACAAATGGCTCATTTGCATCTCAGTTATCATCTGTTGACATTGGTCTGTCGGACCACTCAGCTGTCTTCTTTGATTTGGAATTACATCGACCAAATGTGCGTACCTCTCGAACTGTAACATTCCGGAAGTGGAAATCTATTGATCAAACTGCTTTTTCGAATTCTGTCATTTCCATTTTAGGTGATTTGCATTTAACATCGTTGGACGAGAAAGTTTCACAGTTGAATAATACTCTTATTGCTAACTTAGACATTTTTGCCCCTTTGAGGACACGCAAGGTTACTTTTGCTCGTTCTGCTCCATGGTATAATGACAATCTGCGCACTAAGAAGGCTGTCTGTCGGAAAATGGAGCGTAAATGGCATCTCACTGGCTTGAATGTTTATTATCTAGCTTGGAAGGATCTTCTGGGTGATTACAGAGCATTAATTGAGTCTGCAAGATCTTCTTATTTTTCTCAGACTATTGAAAACAACCAAGGAAACCCGAGACACTTGTTTCAAACTATAAATTGCCTGCTTCAAGTTGATGCTGTTTCTACCATGCCTGTTTCTCCGCAGTTATGCAATTCATTTCTTCAGTTTTTCAATTCAAAAGTTGATAATGTTCGTAAACAAATTTCTGTTTCACCTGTTTCTACTATCACGTCACTGTTCACCTGTGTTCACTGGTGTTCCTCTTATTAACTTTCCTCAACTCGATACTGAGACTCTTAAACGGGAGGTATCTAGCATGAAATCTACCACTTCCTTGCTTGACCCTATTCCCACTAGCTTATTTAAATCTTGCTTTGATGCTTTGTGTCCTGCTGTTCTCAGTATTATAAATGATTCCTTACAGACTGGGGTTGTTCCAGCAGCATTAAAGATTGCTGCTGTAACCCCGGTACCTAAAAAAGAAAACGTTACTCTAGACGATATCAATAACTTTCGTCCTATTTCAAATCTCCCGTTTTTGGCAAAATTACTTGAGCGTATTGTTGCCTCTCATTTGTGTAATCATCTCACAGTTAATAACCTTTTTGAACCTCTTCAGTCGGGTTTTCGTAAATTTCGCAGTCCTGAGACTGCCTTGGTCAAGGTCACCAATGGTTTGTTGATGGCTTCTGACTCTGGTGCAACATCTGTTCTTATTCTTCTTGATCTAAGAGCCGCGTTTGATACTGTGGATCACAGTCTATTACTTACTCGCCTTGAAAGAGTGTTTGGTGTGTCTGGGACTGCCTTGAAGTGGTTACGGTCTTATTTTACTGACCTTTCCCAATTTGTTTCTATGGGTGGTTATAGGTCCGAGATTATCTCTGTCTCAACTGGTGTCCCTCAGGGGTCGGTCTTAGGCCCTTTACTTTTTAACATTTATTTGTCACCTTTAGGCCACCTTTTGAGATTGCTTGGCCTTCATTATCATTTGTATGCCGACAATACGCAGATTTATATACATTCAAATCCTCATGAGCGCTTTGACGTTGCTTATTTGTCCGACTGCATTACTGAGATTAAAGCATGGATGGATTATAATTTATTGTGTTTGAAAGGTGATAAAACTTAAGTTATGCTTATAGGTTCCTGTCATCAAATTTCTAAAGCCGGCCATCTGTCTCTGACTCTGGATGGCTCTGTTTTGGAAGTCCAGAGTCGAGTGAGGAACCTTGGAGTTATTTTTGATGCTAATCTGTCTTTTGATTCTTTTGTCCAGAGCACTGTTAAAACTTCTTTTTTCCACCTCAGAAATATCGCAAGATTGTGCCCTATGTTAAATTTCACAGTCACGGAAATGCTGGTAAATTCCTTTGTTGTCTCACGGTTAGACTATTGTAACGTTCTTTTAGCCAGAGCTTCTAAATCTACACTTAATAAGCTGCAATATGTACAAAATTCAGCCGCCAGGATTTTAACTGGGACTAGGATTGGCAGTCATATTACTCCAGTGTTAGAATCTTTGCACTGGCTCCCAGTCAGGTTTAGAGTGGATTTTAAAATTCTGATGCTTACTTTTAAAGCATTACCTGGCACCTCATTACCTCACAGAATTGTTGCATCCATACACTCCTAGTCATAGATTGCGCTCCTCTCAGTCAAACTTGTTGGTTGTTCCTCAAACACGTCTAAGATCTATGGGTGACAAGGCTTTCTCTTTCTATGCCTCTGTCCTTTGGAATTCTCTGCCTGTTGAACTTAGGGGAGTTCAGAATTATGATGGTTTTAAAGTTCAACTCAAGACATATTTTTTTAAACTTGCATTTGCTTATTGATTTTGTTTAGTTTTTTATTGTATTTGATTATATTGTGTTCAGCGCTTTGAGAAGCTGCTTTTAAAGGCGCTTTATAAAATAAAGTTTATTATTATTATTATTATTATTATTATGGTAATAAATAAGAAACACGGCTGTACTTAACAGTCGTACATGCATGGTAATTAGTTTGTACATATACAGACAAGTGTGGGTAATAACGGTCACTTACAGGTAGTTCCCGTACATGGTAACTAATTAGATACTTTACTGTACTTACTAAGGTATATACATGGTAAATATGTAATACTTACGGACAAGTGGGTACAAACAGGCACATCCTTACAGTATCCCTATATGGTAACTAATAAGACACATTACTGTACATACTTATGATATGTACATGGTAAATGTGTAGCACCTACGGAAAAATGTGGTATTATGTGGTAACAAACAAAACACATACTGTACTTGGTATACACGTGGCAAATATGTAGTACTTACAAACAAGTGTGTGTACTAACGGTCATTTACAGTTAGTGTCAGTATATGGTAACTAATAAGACACATTACTATACTTACTAATGGTATATACATGGTAAATATGTAGCACCTACGGAAAATGTAGTATTATGTGGTAACAAATAAGACACATACTCTACTTGGTATATACGGTACTATATACTGCTTGGTAAGTCCTAACCTCATCTAATAAAGAGAAGTCTGTTTTTCAATTGCTTGTGTAGGACTGTTAATGCTAAATTGCTCTCCACAACAGTGCTTACAAAGTTTGAAGAACTGGTAATTACTGTGCAATGTTTATGTAAAATGGTGCACTTTATTTTACAGTCCTATTTCCATATACTTACTATGTACGTACTGGTGTATGTACCTATTAGTTAATGTACAGAATAAGTTATGCAGTACTCAAGTCGGTGGGTATAAACATGGACCAAGGTACTTATTGAGTAATTGATGGTAAGTGCCATTGCACTTAACCTGTCTTATCTTTACAGTTTTTTTCGACTGCTTACATTTTCAATACTTTGTCTCTTTTTTTCAAAACTTTACACACAAAATGCAAAATGCCTCACATCTCTTGCAAAATGACACACTGCATTCAAAATATCACAAACACAATCTCACAATCTCAAAAGCAAACATTTTTCTTACGTTACAAACACTTTTGCCATAATATTATATTTTTGGATATGTCATATCCACACAGTAATTCAAAACCTAAAACTCTTCTTTCATGAGCTCCTGTGTGCGTTTCTGTACAAGATTGAAAGTAATTGGCAGAGAGGTGTTACAAAGTTCACGGTAAACACAAAAGCAATTTATTTATTTAAATAAAGCATTTATTTAAATAAAGCATTTATTTATTTATTTTATTTATTTATTTTAATTTTTTTTTACTGTAAGCATTTGTGGTTGTGAATACAGTATTATGCACAGTATGAAAGAAAAGAAATACATCAACTATCTGTAGATGAAACAGAAACCAAACATAATTTTGAAAAAGGTGAAACTGTAACTGTCACGGCCGGTTGCTTGCACCACTGTGAGGCATTAGAGGGCGTTCCTGTGTTTTGTGTTCCTGCCTTTTCTGGTCATGGACTTCATTTCCCATCATGCTATGTTTTCATTAGTGTCTACCTGGTTCAGCTGTGTTCCATTTCCTGTTTGGTTCTGTGTTTGTGTATATTAAGCCCCGGTTTGCTATTGTCTTTGTGAGTTGTTGATAAGTGTTACCTCATGTATTTCTTGTGACCCTTTCTTGGTTCTATTAAGTGTTTTGGACATATATCTTTGTGGATTATCATTAAAGGACCTTAAACTGCATTTGGACCCGCTGCCTGTTGCCTATTTGTGCTTATTCGTAACAGAACAACTCACCCCAACAAGGGATCCAGCAGTTTTCATCATGCGCCCACATCAAGGTACTCGATGTGACCCTTTAAAGAAACTTTGTTCCATTTATCAAAGGGGGCGTAATGTTGAGGCTTACGTGGAGGAGTTTCTTTCGTATTGCCACCTTGTGCCTGGTGAAGATGCGTTGCTGAGGGACTGTTTTTGGAGTGGGCTTGACCTGGATATCAGCCTCCACTTGCCTGATGAGGATCCAGGTTGGTCCCTGGCGCAATGTATTGACTTTGTTTCATTATTTTGTGGATCTGAGTTCACTGTTGGGGGAAGTGGAGAGAGTGTCCCCCTAAACATTTTTGCCGGGGAAGTAGCCCGTGGGCTCCAGTGGCCACGGAGTCTGGTCGACCAGGATTGCCACCATGCCACACACTGATGTTTGCAAGTCCAGTGTTCGTCACCACTCCCATGCCACAGCCAGAGCCAATTCCCAAGATGACTGCCATGCTCCAGTCAGAGTCAGCACTCAAGATAGCTGCCAGGCCACAGCCGGAGCCTCCACCTGCCAGAGCTGCTTCACCTCCCACCTCATCGGCCAGAGTTGCCACTTCACCTGTTTGGTTCGCCACGCCAGAGCCTCCAGCTGTTATGAAAGCCACGTCAAGGTCTTCAGCCACCATGGACGACACGCCAGAGTTTCCAGTCGTCATGGACGTCAAACCAGAGTTCCCTGTTGTCAGCAGTGTTGCATTTGGAGACAATGCTTTCTTTGGGTGTTTGAGGCTGGCTTCCAGTTTGGCAGACCCACCATTGAGGTCGGTGAGAGCAGCAGCAGCCAAGGCCCAACCCACAGCAGTGGAGATTATAGAGGTGGTTCCTCTGTCCGCAGTGCTTCCAGTCATGGCAGTGGCCATGTTGTGTGTCTGGGCAGTACATTGTACTCTTACTCCGGAGCCAAGTCCAGTTCAATTTTCTGTTCCTGAGCCAAGTCCAGTCCGAGAATCCATTCCGGAACCAAGTCCAGTTCAAGTCTCTGGTCCTAATCCAAGTCCAGTTCAAGTCTCTGGTCCTAATCCAAGTCCAGTTCAAGTCTCTGGTTCTGAGTCAAGTCCAATTCAAGAATCCATTTCAGAATCAATTTCAGTTCAAGAATCCATTCCGGAGCCAAGTCCAGTCCGAGAATCCATTCTAGAACCAAGTCTAGTTCAAGTCTTTGGTCCTAATCCAAGTCCAGTCCAAGAATCCGTTCTGGAACTAAGTCCAGTCCAAATTTCTGGTCCTGAGCCAAGTTCAGTCCAAGACTCTGTTTACGAACCAAGTCCGGTTGCTGAACCCAATCCAGATCCAGTTCCACTCTGGCCGCCGATCCAGCCGGATCCACCTAAGCCACCATGTGCTCCACCAGCTCCGCCCAGACCACCATCTGTCTCATCTGCTCCACCTTCTGGTCAAGCATCTCCATTAGCTCCACCTTTGGCCTCAATCTGGTCTCTATCCTCTGCTCCGTTGACTCCACCCTGGCCACCGCCTTCAGTTCAATCAGCTCCACCTCTGGCTTTGATCTGGTCTCTGCCCTCTTCTTTGCTGACTCCACCCTGGCCACCGCCTTCAGTTCAATCAGCTCCACCTCTGGCTTCACTCTGGTCTCTGCCCTCTGATCCGCTGATTCCTCCATGGCCACTGCCTTTAATTCTGTCAGCTTCAGCTCTGGTACTGGTCTGGTCTCGACTCTCTGCTCCGCAGATTCATCCGTGGCCTTCATCCTCTGTCCCGCCTCTGCCTCCTGTGCCTCTCCACGGTCCTGGCCCTCCTGGACTTTGATAGTGTAGGGCATCTGGAATCCGCCCTTAGAGGGGGGGCTATGTCACACCTGGTTGCTTGCACCACTGTGAGGCATTAGAGGGCGTTCCTGTGTTTTGTGTTCCTGCCTTTTCTGGTCATGGACTTCATTTCCCATCATGCTATGTTTTCATTAGTGTCTACCTGGTTCAGCTGTGTTCCATTTCCTGTTTGGTTCTGTTTGTGTATATTAAGCCCCGGTTTGCTATTGTCTTTGTGAGTTGTTGATAAGTGTTACCTCATGTATTTCTTGTGACCCTTTCTTGGTTCTATCAAGTGTTTTGGACGTATATCTTTGTGGATTATCATTAAAGGACCTTAAACTGCATTTGGACCCGCTGCCTGTTGCCTATTTGTGCTTATTCGTAACAGTAACAAATTGCAGTATAATATACTATTTTATACAATATAGTCAGAATGTCTTCTTACAGTCAGCTGTACTGTTGTGCAGTATGATAACCCACCAGACTGTGACCAATCATGCAATGCACTGCAGTAAATAAATGCTAAAATATATGTTTTATAGTATACCTTATGTTATGCTGAAATAGCTATTATGGGTACATTAGAACATGTCTACATTATAGTAGATTGTACATACCTGTTCTCATTTCTAAAGGTTTGAATTATACCTGCCACTGTAAATCGACTCTAATTAGGCTGGACTCTCTGTCCAGCCTCTCTCATCATTAAACCGTGATTGATCACATGATCAATGACAGTAGCCCTAATCTCATCAGAGACCACTCTTCTTGTTCCTGTTCTTCGTCACCTTACCCATCCAACACATCCTCTTCCTCCCCTTGCTCCGCTTTTAAACTTCTCATCCTCGAACTCTGCCTCGTCCTCTGGCTCTCCCTCCAGCACCCCTTACTCTTTGCACTGTTTGCAGCCATTGTTCAAAACCTATAAATTGACCTTTGGCCAATTTATAGGGCTATTCTAAAGCCATGATTGGTTGGTGCTAAGTAAAGAATAGAGTGTTTGCACATGTGAGGAGTTAGTGTGAAGCACTGATGAATTAGTGTGGCATTTTGATTGGTTGTGTGTTAAAAAGAAAATCAAGATACTTCCTGTTAGAATTTTGTGTGTTACATAGAAAATTGTGTTGTGTTTTGCAAAAAGTGTTTTATGAAATTGAAATTGTCAAAGGCCGAGAATTAGTGTATGGTTTTGCAGATTTTGTGTGTGGTTCTGGTGTTTGAGTGTCAGCTTTCAGAAATTGTGTGATAAGTAAATATTTTGTGTGTAAGCAGTTGAAAAAACTGTAATGACACTGATTCTCTTAACTAATTGGTCCAATAGGGATTTTTGATGACGTACATTCCAAATAATTATGTGTGTAGACAGATTTTCAGACTCATATTTGCACTTGCAACTCCTTATTGTCATGTGTCAAAATCCCTGTTTAAAAGGACTTGTGCCTGCTAAGTATTAACGCTATACAGTTAATGCCGTGTTCCCAACCAACTTCCAAAGTTCCAGACTGCAATGGCACTTACCATCAATTACTCAATAAGTACCTTGGGTCCATGTTTATACCCCCCAACTTGAGTACCGCATAACTTATTCTGTAAATTAACTAATAGGTACATACACCAGTACTTGCATAGTAAGTATATGGAAATAGGACTGTAAAATAAAGTGCACCATTTTACATAAATATTACACAGTAATTACCAGTTCTTCAAACTTTGTAGGCACGGTTGTGGAGAGCAATTTAACATTAACAGTCCTACACAAGCAATTGAAAAACAGTCCTTTTTATTAGGTAAGGTTAGGACTTACCAAGCATACCGTATATACCAAGTACAGTATGTGTGTTGTTTGTTACCACATAATAGCACATTTTTCCGTAGGTGCTACACATTTACCATGTACATATCATAAGTATGTACAGTAATGTGTCTTATTAGTTACCATATACGGATACTGTAAGGACATGCCTGTTTGTACCCACTTGTCTGTAAGCACTACATATTTACCATGTATATACATTAGTGAGTACAGTAAAGTATCTAATTAGTTACCATGTACGGGGCACTACCTGTAAGTGACCGTTATTACCCACACTTGTCTGTATATGTACAAGCTAATTACCATGCATGTACGACTGTTAAGTACAGCCATGTTTCTTATTTGTTACCATGTACATACACTTCAGGTAAGTACCTTGTGTTACCACTCATTTGCCTGTAGGTACATGATATTTACCATGTCTTGTATGTACCAGGGAAGTACACGTACTGTAAAATAAAGTGCTACCGGTTTTTGTCTTTTGGTATGTAAAGATATGGGGGGAAATGCTGCTTTTCTCATTCATTCTTTGTGCTGTAATACAGTCAGTAAAATGAAAAGTTGTTTTTCTTATCCTATAATGACATACTTATGTGACAAATCATTCAAACTTCAAAGATAAAAGTTCATAGTTTATGTAATGCTCCTCATTGTTAGTGTTTTTTTTTTAGATCGATGTGTTATTAATGAAATGTATATTTTCTGAATGAGAATTGTTCCCAGTGTTACGGTGAAACAAGCTTATTTTTGTCATGTCGAAATGAAGAGGAAGCAGTTGCGGGTGAAATGTAACAGTTTATTAGAGTCAGACGGAAACACAGACAGAGATGTATCAGGGCTGAGTGACGCAGGAACCGGATGGGCTAGGCTGGATGGTGGAGAGGTGAAGAGTCGGGTCCGTGCGAGAGATGAATAATCCGGGCAGACGAGGAACACAGAACAACCAACGCGGGACAACGACAGGAACACCAGACGGCAACGGCGATGACACGAGAACTGGAACGGAGAAAGGACAGCACGGGCAACATCCACAACGATCTGACAACGGACAGGAAAAACAGGTGAGTACTTATGTGGTATGGTGATGAGCTGCAGCTGGCCCCGTAACGAGGCTCAGCTGAGTCGCTGATGATCGGCGATAGCTCAACCACGCCCATACACACACACAACAAACGCACATGATACGGGACGAGAAGGAGACAGTGAATGAGCGAACCGTGACAATTTTGAGACATATGAAGTGTTTTGTTAGTCTGAGTTTTGGTGATGAGATAAACAGTTTGGCCAAAATTCATGTTGGTAATGCAAACTGTATGAACAGTTTTGAAAATGTGACTTCAGTATTGAGCAATGAGCAGTATCGTCGCCTCTGGCTTGCTTAGTTGGGGACACTTAATTTCCAGTGATATCGTCGACTTGACTGCACAGATACTATTTAAACTGAACTGAGCTGGACAATGACATCACTGAATTCAATAATGAAATGCCTTTAACTGAAAATTGAGTGTTTAATCTCGTCGTTTTACATTATTGACACTATTTTCCTATTTTGATATTGGAAAGTTGCTTTGACACGATCTGTATTGTTAAAAGCGTTATATAAATAAAGGTGACTTGACTTGACAATGCTTGTTAGCAATTGAAAAAAAACTGTAATTAGACATTACATCAGAAAATAGAGAACACAGTGTCCAATGCATGTGGTTACGATTTTTTTATTGTATACAGTAAATATTTAGGAATAACACACACACACACACAAACACACAAACATGGTCTGTGACAGTATAGATCTGATTTAGCTCATGTCAAAGCAGTAACTAAATCAGCATACTATCATCTCAAAAACATTGCAAGAATTAGGAGTTTTGTCTCCAGTCAAGACTTGGAGAAACTTGTTCATGCCTTTATCACCAGCAGGGTGGATTACTGTAATGGTCTCCTCACCGGCCTTCCAAAGAAGACCATTAGACAGCTGCAGCTCGTCCAGAACACTGCTGCCAGGATTCTGACTAGAACCAGAAAATCTGAGCATATCACACCAGTCCTCAGGTCCTTACACTGGCTTCCAGTTACATTTAGGATCGATTTTAAAGTACTTTTACTCGTTTATAAGTCACTCAATGGCCTAGGACCTAAATACATTGCTGATATGCTCACTGAATATAAACCTAACAGACCACTCAGATCATTAGGATCGAGTCAGTTAGAAATACCAAGGGTTCACACAAAATAAGGAGAGTCCGCTTTTAGCTATTATGCTGCACACAGTTGGAACCAGCTTCCAGAAGAGATCAGATGTGCTAAAACATTAGCCACATTTAAATCCAGACTCAAAACTCATCTGTTTAACTGTGCATTTGTTGAATGAGCACTGTGCTACGTCCAAACTGACTGCACTGTATTTTATGTATAATCATTTTCTTTCTTAACTGTTTTAAATTCATTTTAAATATTATTTTTAATTCCTTGTTTTTATTTCACTTTCTTTTATGTAAAGCACTTTGAATTATCACCGTGTATGAAATGTGCTATATAAATAAACTTGCCTCGCCTTGCCTTGCCTTGATTTAATCTGAAATAACTGTTCTTGGTCTTACTATTCCTCATCCTCCTCTTCCACTATCTCGTATTCGCACTATTCCTCTACCTTTCAGATTAATGGATGCATTCTTGCCATCTGTGTACTTGGCTTGTATTTTGTATATTCACATATTTAGAAACACGTGCACAATTTTGAATTGTGTATAAATCATGACAGCTGTGTTCCCGGATTGCTTAACTTTTGTGTTCTTCTTGTGTTTAGGGTTTTGCATCACAAGTTCATCACAGTGCAAATTGTGTCTTAGTGAGTGAGAATGTGTTTAGAGTTTTGCAAAAAGAGTGCATGAGATCTGCAAACAGTGTCTAAACTGCCTGAACTTGTTTAAGGTTTTGCAGAAAGAGTGATTTATTTGACAAATTGGTTTAGGCTATTGAGAATTTGGTTCAGAGAATGGGGTTTAGTGTCTTAGCAAATGTGAAAAACTGTAAGAACACAGACACACACCATTACATACAGTGATGTCAGTGGTCAATATGAGCATTACACAAGAACAGTAAATGTCAAACAATTAACAGACAGTGATAAATATATGGCTAATACCTCTGTGGCCAGTCAAAGCAAAGAGCAGACTAAATCTCCCTTTAGATGGAGTGAACTTGTGTGCATGTTATCCAAAAAAAAAAAAAAAAAAAAAGAAAAGAAAATAGAAAACTGGACTAACAAGTTAATGCTTAGATATGAGACAAAAATACAGGCTCCTGAGATTCTTTTCAAACTGTATTTATATTTTCAAGGAATTTTGGTGTCAGGGATTAGGTTTGAAATATGAAAAGTATTTTAAATGGCTAGGTGGTTTTAATAAACATGAAGAAATGCTCTGACAACTTATTAACTACAGTTGCTGTACAAATATACACGAGTGACATTATTTTGGGTGTAACTCATTTCAGATGATGCTTTGACACATAGTGAATCCCAAATCCATTGTCAGCCGTTTCAGCAGACAATATATTTTCTTACAGTGCCAGTTTTTAAGCTCAACCTTAATGTTTGCCTTAGTCTGATGTAGTCTGGCAAAAACAGAGCTCATGTGTGAGCAGCTGTGCACCATTTCTGGAATTAAGTTTACAATTTCTTCAAATCTGCTGAAATGATTGTACTAGTTACTGCCTTAGATTTTAACAAGTCATAGCAGCTTTGTTAGAAAATGTGTTTGATAGTAGAGAAAAACATTAAGCTGGACAAGATTGTAATCACTGCATTGTGTGTTTGTTACTTTCTGACCTGGAACCATGCTTACCATACAAGTCAAAGGACTGTAAAGAACCACCTTAATTACGAAAACACACACACACACACACACAATATAGGCCTGACTGTGGCTAAAGGATGATGAACGACTCAAATATATTATATCCTCCTGTGAATGGAGTACTTCAGGTCAACAAGAAGCGTTTTGTCTGTCCGAGTGAGCAGTAGCTGTTATGTGTTTGCTGTGTTTGTTGATCTGGATTAGCAGCTGTTGTGAGTAAGGACTGCACTTCTAAGACTACATGGGTGAGATCTGTTAATTGTTGCTAGTTTTAGAGCTGTACAGTTGAAATTTCAGTTAACGGCTTATAGCATAGAATGTCAAAGCAGGTGAACTTGGCTAGTAGTACTTAATTAGGAAAGGAAGGAAAGGAAAGGATGTGACGTGTGGCCAAGTATGGTGACCCATACTGAGAATTTGTGCTCTGCATTTAACCCATCCAAATACTGAACACACACACACCAATCACGCGCCAATCTCGAACCAAACTCGAACCCGCAACCTTTGAGTCCGACTCTCTATCCATTAGGATTTCCTAATTAGGAAGCATTATGAAAGTGGCAAGCCTCATGTAAAGCCATAGACCTGCGAGTCTACCTGCGCGAGTCCACTGAGCAAAGACACAACAAGGCACAGCATGCTGCACTTACTTGCTACCCTTTTTTCTGTTACTCTCTTACCATATGCCATCAGTTCATCTCTGTTATCCACGGCAGATGCAAGTATGAGACAGATGCACACTCCAGGCCACCTATGTCGTCATCACAGCCAGTAAGTCTCTCTGAAGGACTGTGGAACAGTCACTTGGCTAACAACAAATCTGACTTCATTCCTGCCTTTGCCAGTCAGTCAAAACTGAATGTTTTGGCTTTGACTGAAACATGGATCTCAGCAGACAACACAACCAGTCTCTAAGCCCTCTCCAGCAACTTCATGTTCTCCCACACCCCTCATCCAACTAGGCAGGGGGAGGGACAGGTCTACTCATATCCCCAACTTTTACATTTACAACAACTACTTCCGAGTGCCATTACTGTTACTGCTCATGCCAAAATTCATCTTGTTGTCATCTACCATCCACCAGGTCAACTGGGAAACATCCTGGAAGAGCTATACGTGTTGTTGTCCTCTTTTCCGCAGAATGGCACGCTGATGGTATTCCTTGGTCACAAACCTTAAGCAGCTTATTTTCTTGCTACTCTGCCCTCATTCAACATAACGGGAATGCACACACACAAAGCAGTTATCAGGATTAGAAGATCTGGAATCTTTCAAATCATCTCAGATATATTAAGTGACGTATGAAGAACAGGCCCCAGGACTGACACTTAAACTGCTCCTCTCTACCTCAATTTATTACTACAAGTATATGCTCCCTCTCCACAGCTACAGTCACTGAATGAGTGACATCTTGTTGTTCCTTCACAATAAGGCACAAAGACACTTTCCAAAACCTTCACTCTCTCTGCTTCTCTGTGGTGGAATGAGACACGGCACACAAGGAGAGGAGGCTAGCGAAACATAAACGTTAAGCTAAAATTGTTTAGCATACCTATCTCCATGTTCCCCCCCACGTGGATTACTTTGAACATGACTTTGGGCAATGGCCATTTTGTCTCATGTTGGCAGTTGTTGGAGTTGGTACAACAGTGGATTTTTCCTGTGACCAAGGACACTTCACCTAGTCCTTCTCAGTGTCATTCACCATATTTTCATTATGAATCATTGTAATCTTGCATTTGAATCTAAGATGGTGCCGCACATGGCAGCTACAGTGCTTAGCTCTTCAGTGTTTGTACTGTTTTTGTTAGTTTTTCCTGTTTTTTGTTTCTCAAACACGATCAGTTTTACCAGGGATGAACTGCTGAACATTCGGCAGAACACACCACAAAATCTTTTCCCGGATTTCGATTATTCAGACGTTTTGCTGGACATTGTAGTTGGCGGAGCAGCGGTGCTGTTCAGACGCTTCAGGACGCGCAGACGGGGGAAGCGAGCCGGTGCGCTCGTGAAGCTCAGACAGCGCGGATTTAGAACGGCGTTGCCTAGCATCCATCTGGCGAATCTCCGCTCTCTACCCAACAAAACGGACGAACAACTTCTGCTCTCCCAGACAAATAAGGATTTTTCAAACTCTGCTGCTCTGTGTTTCACGGAAACCTGGCTGAATGACGCCATACCAGACAGCGTGTTACATCTGCCGGGCTTTCAGCTGTTTAGAGCAGACCACGACGCAGAATCAACGGGGAAATCGCACGGCGGCGGGACGTGCTTTTACATCAATGAAAAGTGGTGTTCAGATGTAACAGTGTTAAAGAAGATGTGCTGTCCAGATCTAGAAATGCACTTCATTAACTGTAAACCTTTCTACTCACCATGGGAGTTTTGCTCGTTCATTCTCGTGAGTGTCTACATTCCATCGCAAGCACACGTGAGATCAGCTTTACAGAAACTAGCTCATCAAATCACAGACACAGAATAACAACACCCAGACTCTGTTTTAATCATTCTCGGGGACTTTAATAAAGCAAATCTCTCCTGTGAACTGCCAAAATACAGACAGCATGTTACATGTCCCACCCGAGACAGTAATATATTGCATCACTGTTACACAGCAATAAAAGATGCATATCACTCTGTTCCACGGGCAGATTTAGGACTCTCTGATCACTGTTTGGTTCATCTTATTCCGACCTACAGGCAGAAACTGAAATCAGCTAAACCTGTATTAAGAACTGTTAAAAGATGGACTAATGAAACAGAGCGGGTTTTACAAGCCTGTTTCGACCTTACTGATTGGACTGTTTTTGAGGCTGTTGCAAACAATCTGGACGAGCTCACAGAGACTGTAACATCTTATATTGGTTTCTGTGAAGATGTGTGCATTCCTACCAGGACTCATCTAACTTACAACAACGACAAACCATGGTTCACTGCAAAACTCAGACAGCTTCGTCAGGTCAAAGAAGATACTTACAGGAAGGGGGACAAAGTCTTGTACAAACAGGCCAAATACACACTGGAAAAGGAGATCAGAGTGGCAAAGAGGAATTATTCTGGAAAGCTAAGGAACAAATTCTCTTCCAGTGATTCTGCTTCAGTGTGGAAAGGTCTGAAAGACATCATCAATTACAAGACCCCCATCCCCCAGCACTGTGGAGAATCAAAAACTGGTAGACGATCTGAATGAGTTCTACTGCAGGTTTGAAAAAAACACCATTCACACCTCCTGCAACTCCCCTCTTCCCCACACTTGCACTGAAAATAAGTGAAGATGACGTGCGCCAGGTCTTCAGAAAGAACAAGAGAAGGAAGGCACCAGGCCCAGACGGTGTGATACCAGTCTGTCTGAAATCTTGTGCTGACCAGCTGGCCCCCATCTTCACACAGATCTTCAACAGATCACTGGAGCTGTGAAGTCCACTCATGCTTCAAATGCTCCACCATCATCCCCGTCCCAAAGAAACCCAAAATTACTGGACTTAATGACTACAGACCTGTGGCTCTAACGTCTGTGGCCACGAAATCATTTGAAAGAATGGTTTTGGCTTATCTGAAGGACACCACTTGACCCTTACTGGACCCCCTGGAGTTTTCCTACAGAGCAAACAGGTCTGTGGATGATGCAGTCAACATGGGACTGCACTACATCCTGCAACATCTAGACAGACCAGGGACTTATGTGAGAGTCCTGTTAAAAGCAGGAAGCTTCCCAGCTCAAACAACACCATCATCCCATCACTCCTTCAGCCCAAACTAACTCAGCTCTCTGTACCCACCTCCATCTATCAGTGGATCACCAGCTTCCTGACAGACAGGCAGCAGCTAGTGAGGCTGGGAAAATTCTCATCCAGCTCCCCAGGGCTGCGTTCTCTCCCCACTGCTCTTCTCCCTGTACACCAATGACTGCACATCTAAAGACCCCTCTGTCAAGCTCCTAAAGTTTTCAGATGACACCACAGTCATCGGCCTCATTCAGGACAGTGACGAGTCTGCTTACAGACAGAAGATTAAGGAGTTGGCTGTCTGGTGCAGTCTTAACAACCTGGAGCTCAACACGCTCAAAACTGTGGAGATGATCGTGGACTTCAGGAGAAACCCCCCTGCTCTCCCCCCACTCACCATCATGAACGGAACTGTGACTGCAGTGGAGACATTCAGATTCTTGGGCACCACAATCTCTGAGGACCTGAAGTGGGGCAATCACATTGAGTCCATTGTGAAAAAGGCCCAGCAGAGGTTGTATTTCCTTTGCCAGCTGAGGAAGTTCAACCTGCCACAGGAGCTGCTGAAACATTTCTACTCTGCCATCACTGAATCAGGTCACTCTGCACGTCAATAACTGTCTGGTTCAGCTGTTCTAAATCAGCCTCAGAAGACTACGAGATTAATAGTCAGACTACTTTAGTGAATCATTGGTACAACCCTCCCCACTCTCCAAGAACTGTACTTATCCAGAGTGAGCAAAAAGGCTGGCAAAATCACTCTGGACCCCTCACATCCAGCCCACTCCCTCTTTGAACTGTTACCATCTGGTCGACACTACAGAGCTCTGACCAGAACGGCCAGACACAGGAACAGTTTCTTCCCTCAGGCAGTCCATCTCATGGACACTTCACAATAACGTGGAACACACAACACACAACACTATTATACATCATTTATCATTTATTCATCACACATACTTACTTACTTACATTTCAAATTTGTACATATCATACCTGTACATACATAATTGTTCAAGTGTTCAAGTGAGGATGAAGACCACAAGAGAGTGTAGAAGTTTTCATTACCCGAATGGACATCCTTATATACTTATAGTGCTGTAAAAATGCAAGTGTTCACATAGTTTTATTTTTATTTTAAATACTTTGCATTTTAAAGTCAACTTCTATATGTCTGTTCAGTAGTCCCTATAACATGACACACTTTAATTTATGGTGCTTCTAATTAAGTGACAAGCAGTTGCAAATGTTGTGCAAAATAAATATCAGCACTACTCATCTTTGCACCAATAAAACACGCATTATTTTGTTTTACTACCAAATTATATGTAATATCTAATTTTTATATTAATATTTAACTTACACTTGAAAGGTTTCCGTGACCTCTTGCATGATCTCTACAAAAAGTCTCACGATTTATTTCCAGAACATGATGCATGATGGGATACTCTAAGCCTTGAGTAGCATACATGTCTGTACATGATCGAAACACTGTACATAGATTGTAAGTTCAAATTTCACAATTTTGGATTGAAAGTTTAGGCCATCATTTAGGTCAAGACATCTTTGTTATTTATTTATTTTTTTAAATGGTTCATACAACACAGATGGTTTCAAAGCACCTTCACAGAGATAAAGAGGGAAATAACAGAATCAGTGATTCACAAGCCCCAGTGAAATATCGCGGTACCCCTGTAAACTCTTGCTGATAAATGCTTATGTGCCAATGGGATTGACGTATACTGTCCTAAGAATCAGCAAGGAAGTTGTGTCTATTAGCTGTTTAGAAGTAGAAATAGTGATGCCAGAGTCACAAATGAATGGGTTTGCGAAGTATGGTGTGAGACACACACACACACACACACACACACACACACACACACACACACACACGTCTGGTTTGCTAACCTTGTGGGGACTCTCCATAGGCTTAATGGTTTTTCTGCTGTACAGACCATATTTTCTATTGCCCTAGACCAACCCTACACCTAAACTTAGCCCTCACAGGAAACTTACTGCATTTTTAGATTTTCAAAAAACTTCATTCTGTGTGATTTATGAGCTTGTTTACCCGTGGGGACCTCAATTTAGGTCCCCACCGTGACACGAGTCCCCATGAGTCTGTGTGTATTCAGGTTTAAGTCCCCATAAAAACAGGTACACACACACACACACACACACCTCTTTTTTTTTTTTTTTTGCCCACAGGTGTTGGTGTGTCAGTACCCTTAGGTGAGGGGGTGTCTCTAGATGCATAAAATAAAGGTAATGGTTAGGGCAGCATCCCACTTTTCTCTCACATCACCTCCTCCAGTAGTTGGACTATGGAGTTGATATTGATGTGCCTCCTTTGCATCACATATTATAACGGGTATGGGTGGAAAGAGTGGGCATTACCATTCATTGTGTCCCACTTTTTATCTGGCTCCCTGCTAGTGTGCAGGGTACAGAGACAGCTTCTGTATACTTTATACATTACATGGCAAATGTAAACAGGAAAGTGGGCAATTTCGCCACTCACCTCCCATTCCTTTTTCTGTCACTTTCTTTATAGATAGCTTTATAGATGTGGAGATTGGGCAATATTGCTACTCACGCCCCACTTCCTCATCTATCATCTTTCCCCCTTCAGTACCATAAGTACGGAGGTAATAGCTGTGTGTTTCCTCTGTAATCACATAAAATATGTTGTTACAGAAGAGGAGAGAGTGGGCAATACTGCCACTCTTGTCCCACTTCCTCATCTTTTGCCTTTCCAGTAGGAATATGAAGCAATTGTCGACATTGGAGAGAATCATTACTGCACTAACCTTTGTAATTTGAAGGTAGAGCAGGAAGTTGAGAGCACTGCTCTCTTCTGCTCTCTTCTTAACATGTGCTCTGCTGTTTACAGAATAGGAGGAGTGGGCATGACAGCTTGTAACATTCATCTTTTCCATTTGTCACCTCCTATAATATTTAATAATTTAATATTTAATAATGATTTAAACTGACAGAGCGTGTCTGAACAATGAAAGACTCTGTTCCAGAGTCTGGGCGCTGAATAGGGAAAGGAGCTACCATCCAAGAGAATACTGTGGTCAGTAGAATCAAAGGCAGTTCAGAAATGAAGAATTGATTACTTTACAATATATTCTAGTTAGTTTACTGTTCTTCTTTCTTTTTCTTTATTCCCTTAAATCCCTTTAAATAATTTATTTAATTCCTCTGAATTCAGACAATGTTCAAACTATGGTTATGGCACTGACATAAGGGCTGTTCTATTATGAAGGGGAAAAAAATCACATACTATTCCACCACACACTTCAGCTTGACCCAAAGGTTTTGCACTACACTTTGTCTGAAAATCTAATCAAGCTCTCTTTGGAAGCAGTAGCTGGTATGGAATTTCCTTTTTATGACAACTCTGGAACTTGGAAGAGTATCATGTATCATCATTGCACCAGAGCAGGTTGCAGGAGAATGGTGACTGTAAGTGTTTTTAATTCTTCCATTTGCACAGGTGTTTCCCTCACTCTCTGAGCAGTGAAGAATCCTCTGTGGGACATGTCATTACTAACCCAACTTATTCTGTCTTAATCCTCTGCCAAAACTGGCAGGACCTTTATGTTTTTTTTCTGGTCAATATTCTGGGGTTGTATTATGATGAAGGAAAAAAAAATGGTGGTTGCTAAAGGCTCTCTCCGTGCATGGCCTGAACCATCTCTGTGTACCACAGTGCGTAGTGGTCATTCTGACTGATTAGTTGCTTTAACATTATAGTTTAGCTAGTATGTGATATCTTTCAAGTAAAGAAAAAGGGTCTATGCAACATGTGCAACACATAGGATCCTATATAAAGTGTCACGGATAATCCAGAGTACAAATGACAGAACACAATATACTGTAGCTTAATCATCATCTTTTTAAAAGGGTTCATTTGGGTTCCTACTATGCAAAGAAGTGGAGGATCATTTAAATGATAGCAGAAACTGTGTGCTGACTTTGGTTAGAGTTTCCGTCTATGTAGAAGAAATAAGTGCCAAATATATGAGAAACAACGTAGAATGTACGGTTGTTCAAGGAATTTGATAGCAAACTTTGAGGCACAAGCCATTTGCATTTTCCCCCCAAACTCTTTTATTAAAACGTGATGCCATGAATCTTACATTCTTTTGCAACTCCAGCTTTTGCTCTCTCTGTCTCTCTCTCTTTTTAAAGTGCTCATTGTAACAGTCTGCTAACTTCTAAACAACACTTGAAAGCACTTGGCCAGTCTATAAATCTGTTATTGGTGTACAGTGCACACTGGACTTCAAAAGGCGGAAATAGTCAACATCTTTGTTGCTGTACAACCATTTTTTTGTAGCCTCATCCTTCTCACCTAAGCAGTAACTCCTCTTCCTTTAAACATTAAATACTTATTGCCTCACTCAGTATTCCGCAGGAAATATTCATTTAGATTTAGAAGGCCATTTGGGAATTTTATCACCTTTGGCCTATGTCTTGCACTATGACCTCTTATGAGAAGACCAAATGGACACAGTGGACACAATTATATTTTATAACATCCTTTAATTCATCAGAACAGCTGCTTGCTTGTGCAAGCTGGGACTTTGATTCTGGAGATGGTGTGGAAAAGTGCTTTAGGTTAGTGCAGTTTAACAGGCACATTTCTGCACGTCTGAAAGGCCAAGGGAAATGTCATTTACATCAAAAATCAATCACAAAACTCTACTTTTTTTATCGACAAAATCCATTGAGAACTACTGACAGATGATGGAAAAAGTGACTGTTTTTAAAGCCATTATTTATTAGTGGAAGAAATTGTGTGGTAATGTATTTCTATTCAGTCTCATTGAATCATAGGTTTATATAGTAGGGTAAGTTGGGCTACAATGCCCCCTTAAGAGCAATGTACATTTAAATTGTAACAGTTTTAGATATAAATGTAACATGTGCAGGATGATGATGCAACAGTCATTGGGTTAGTAAAGGAAATAAACAGAAATATTTGCTACTTCAGTTGTCATAGCACAAAATAAATCGATTCATTCAACTTCCCTCAAATCACAACACCCCCATATTTCTGAGGAAATGTATAGAGTTACACTTAATTTGTCAACATTGTGTAAAAGATCTATACAGTTAGTGCATAGGCCAGTTCTAAGATGTCTCAGTAATCCTGGAGCATTTTTGTTTTGCTGAAAGGCAAAATGATGGTTCATGCCTCAATCCTGATTATTATTCAATATTATATGGTAGTATTAAGAAATGTTTGAGTTCTTATTGAGCCATTTATCTCAAAGTTGCAAAGGGTGATGCACTTAGAAGAACTTAGAAGAAAAGACAAATGTGAGGGTGTTAGAGGAGTAAAATGTGAGAAGGTAGAGACTTGAGCATGAGTCTCCATTTGATGTTCATGTAGCCTTATTCCTGTCTAGGAGAAACATTTGAAACGGTAAAACAATGCCTTTTATTTTTTTCTGGGAATAACCTTAATTAAAATTGAGTGCCTGATTCTTGACAGGTCTTGGTCTCAATCTAGTGTTAGGGGGTCTTTTATTGGAATGGACCTGGGTCTTGGAGAAAGTCTTGAATTCAGCTGTGGTCTAAAATCAGAGAGAAAAGTCTCTAGCACCTTTCTGAATCCTCGCCACTAAGAATGTAAGGTTTTCTGGAGTCAAATGAGTTCCTACCCAGTGTTATAAAGGTGTATTGTACATAATATATTGTAGCCTACATACTGTAATGGCAATGTATTTGTCCTAACATATTAAATATTACCTGATGTGTATATATTCCCATTCATTCCCGACTATGACGGCATACTGCTCTTTCATCAGAACTTTCACAGAGCACAGAAGGTAATACAGATGTCTGCAAAATTAAAATTCACTGTCCTCAAAACAAAGCTATTAATGGTTGACATCATCTATCTTGGACAGTACACCAAACAAGCCACCAAATAAGAGCCTCATTGACTGTAAACCAGCTCTTAAAAGATTTCCCAGCTGCAATTCATTTCTGTGTGCATAATCACATAGTCTTATTATACAGATAAATAAGAACAGTCACATATTTATCTGGATGTGTTTGTTAATTTCTTAGACAAGCTACAGTTTTAATATAAATTTAATTTTAAAAGTTTCATTAAACACAATCATATTTCTAACCTGTCATGGACATCAAAGTTTCTCCTTTTTCCTAAAGCCATTTGCACAGGAAGTCTGCTCAGAACAGAAAGTTTTCTCCTGAACTGCTACAGTTTGTCATATATTCTGATGTACCAGAAATATAATATTGTAAAAAGTTGACTTTACTTTTCTCTGCCCATCATAAAAGTTTGCCTTGGCCATGTTTCAGCTCTGAAAAACACACTTGCAATGTGGTTAATGTGATATCGTATTGCATTTTTACATAATTAAGCCTTGATGAAACAAAAAGTGAAGCCTTTTATACCCTGACCAAATACTGTCAGATGTCACACCCTAACCTTGAAACTATGTGAAATGGAACTGTGTCTTTGTGTAGTTTGTGCAGGATTTGACGTGGTGCCTGACATAACATAAATCTGCTCCAACAATCAGACAATAGGCTGGCTAGGTATTCCACAGCTCTGCACTTCAGAGGAATGATTAAAAACATCATTCACTTTTTTTTTCTCAATAAACTCAATAGCTGACATGTCAGGGATTTGTCTTTTTGTACCACTGTTACTGAGAGAGAGGCTTAGTGGAACTGCTACCCAGAATGCATTTTAAATGACATCACCTTGTGTTATGTTTATTTGTATCTGTAGCTGAAGTCAACAGCTTGGTCGAAAGACAAAGGAATTCATTGTTTCACCCTTTTTCTGCTTGAGGGTCAGCTTGAGGATGAGCAAAAAAGATACCATTAAAAGTTTATTTAATTCAAAAATGAACACGGTAAAAATCATTTACTTACCCTCATGTCATTCCAAACCCATAAAACTTTTGTTTTTAGCTGAATACAAATGAAAAGATTGATAAAACCTGAGAGAGATTTCTGTCCTTCTATTAAAAGTCCATTCCACCAAAACTTTGATGCATAACAAGTAGGGGTGTAACGGTACACAAATATGATGGTTCGGTACGTACCTCGGATTTAACGTCATGGTTTGGTATGATTTCGGTACAGCAGAGGGAAAAACTAAACTTTTTTTTTTTTTTAATAAACAGTGGTTTACTGATCAAGTTGCTCTTTCTTTAAATACATTCAGTTTCTTAGTGATAAAAATCAATAAATAGATGATCAACACTCAACTTTAAAAAAAAAAATCCAAACGTAAATTGCACATAATGCAGTTTTTAAATTAACTTATAACTAATAAAATTTCTAGGCTATTTGCTAAAATATATTCAATTACACACTGGCTGTCATAGCATATTTCATAACAGATTAATTTAAACATATAATAAATAATTAAGACTAAGTGGTTTAGTAAAATATAATGAGTATATGGTGTAATATTTCGCAAAATGCTCTTCTCTAGACTTCATTTCTCTAGTGAAGTAACGAGCTGTGGATAAATATTATTAATTCGTAATTGTCATTAGCATATGTCCCCAAAACCTTAAAATTGGCTGTTATTAAGCCTCTCATTAAAATACCACAACCTGATCCCAAGGATCTAGTTAATTACAGACCGATCTCGAATCTCCCCTTTCTGTCAAAGATACTAGAAAAGGTAGTATCCTCACAATTGTATTCCTTCTTAGACAAAAATGGTATCTGTGAGGAATTCCAGTCAGGATTTAGACTGTATCATAGTACTGAGACTGTTCTCATTAGAGTTACAAATGACCTGCTTCTATCATCTGATCGTGGTTGTATCTCTTTATTAGTGCTACTGGATCTTAGCGCTGCATTCGACACTATCGACCACAACATTCTTTTGAACAGACAAGAAAACTTTGTTGGCACTAGTGGAAGTGCATTAGCATGCTTCAAATCAAGTTTCAAGTTTTGAGTTTCTCTTTTATTGTCTCCGTTAGGAGAAATTAGTCTTAGGCAATCGGGAGAGCAGATCAAACATGCAACAATACAATTATTAAAAAAAAAAGAAAAAGAAAAAAACATATCGCTCTTAATCCTAATAAGACACCAACATTACATGTTGTTACTCACCACATTACCCTCACCCACACAACAATTCAATCACGTATTATTCAATAATTTGACAGATAATGGAATTAGAGAAAATTTGTATCTATTCAGCTTACAGATTGGAACCCTATATCTCCTGCCCAAGGGCATCAGCTCATACTCCTTATGGAGAATATGGCTTGGGTCACCAATAATTTTAAGACTCTGCTTCCTAACAGACCTCTCAAAAATGTCCTGAAGAGAAAGAGAAAGTGGGGACAACATACCAATTATTTTTCCAGCTCTTCTAACCAAATTTTGAAGTTGTGACCTAAGTTTAACAGTCAAATTGCCAAACCATATTGTAAAACCATAACATATTATAGATTCAATAGTTGATCTGTAAAACAGTAACATGATACTTTTATCCACCCCATAAACCCTGAGCCTTCACAAAAAAATGCAAGTGCTGACTAGCTCGTGTACAAACATAGTCCACTTGATGACTTCACCGCAGCTGAGAATCAATGTAGATACCCAAATACTTATATGTTGTTACCTGCTCAACTTCCTCCTGATTAACTAAAATTGGACTATGATCACCCACCAACCTCGGGTCAAAGATAATTTCTTTAGTTTTTTTTTTACATTCAACATCAAGTTGTGCTCCTCACACCACCGTACAACCAGCAAACTGAGTATAGCTGTATCATCTGAAAATTTAATAATATAGTTGTTTATGTACTGATTCCTACAATCATATATAATGTAAAAATATTGTATATTATGTAAAAAGAAGGGGGGAACTTACACAGTCTTAAGGAGCTCCAACATTTGTGACCAATATATCAGAGAAAGTTGAATTAATTTTCACTTGCTGTTGTCATCCAGTTAGAAATGCATAATACCATTTAATTATATAGGGGTTCAGCTTCATCTGTTTTAACATAAATAACACAATATCTAGAAGTAGAGTATCAAACGCTGAACTCAGATCCATAAACATCACTCTAACATAAGCTAAAGATTTTAAAGGTGTTTTAAAATAAAGTGCGTCATAATATTCAAAGCATCTTCTGTACTCCTGTTTTCTTTATACGCAAATTGATAAGGATCTAATTTATGCAGTACATTTTCTCTCAATTTCTCTGTCACAATACGTTCAAGTGATTTCATTACTATGGACGTTAACGCCACTGGCCTAAAGTCATTATTTTCCTCTGCTGGATGTTTTTTTGGAACAGGGATAATGACTGATTTTTTCCATATTATAGGAATAATTCCAGTGTCGAGTGATAATTGAAATAATGGACTCCAGGCTGGAGTTAATTCATCAGCAAATGTTTTAAGTAAAAGAGCTGAAATACCATCCGGCCCACTGGACTTTTTGGTATGCAGCCTTTTAAAGATTTTAGCAACAGCACATGGGTCCACTACAATCCTGTCCTGTGTGAAATCACGTTACTGAACTCAGCAAATTTCTACATTTATCGATACTACCACTCCCAGCCAGTTCAAACCATTTATAAACGTTATTAAATTCATTTGCTTTTTCAAATTCATTTATAACCTGTATTCCTCTATTAAATTTAAATTTGTCATTCCTCTCACAACATCCCACAACTTTTTGGTATTTGAAGTTGAAATAAAACACACACCCTTGACCCTCTATCAACTACATATTTATTCTCTAACTGCTACTTTTTCTTTAAAAACTAACACTAGCTTTCTTTTTTCTATTCTATCTACTTGTTTTCCTTGAGAAAAAAAAAAAAAAAAAAAAACTTGCTATGTACTCATGTAAAGTTAGGCTAACCGAGACTTGTCATATGCTTGCATGTTGTTGCTCTTTTGTTGATTTTGATTGCTTCTATTGTCCTCTTTTGTAAGTCGCTTTGGATAAAAGCGTCTGCTAAATAACTAAATGTAAATGTAAATGTAAATGTAAATAGCTTCCCTAACACATAAATTGTGTTGCTTTCTCACTTCCCTCAATTTTCTCCTTAGTTCCCTTTGAATTTCTCTAAACTCCATTCTATTATTGTTTTTAAAAGCTTGATTTCTCCTCCTAATATATTGCTTGATCTCAGGGGTGATATATTCCTTGTTATTTGGATAAATCTTAATGGTCTTTTTTGGGACCACAGTATCAACACAAAACTGAATATACCCTGTAATCACTTCCGCAATTCTGTCAATATTGTCATCTTGATAAAAAAAAGTCCCAATTTGTAGCCAGAAAACAACCACTCAACTCCTCTTTTGTAGTATCCTGCCACACATTAACTGTCCTTAAAACCGGTTTACTCTTCCTAAAAGCAGACCTGTAAATAGGAATTAACTGGATGGAATTATGGTCCGAATTTGAAAGAGGAGGCCTAATCTTGGCTACATATGCTTCTTTGATGTTACCATAACATTTATCTAATATTTTATTTTTCCGTGTACCATTACAAACATACTGCTGAAACCCTGGGAGAGCATAGTCCATCTTACAATGATTGAAATCTCCTAATACAAATATCGGTGCATCCGGTTTGTTCTGTAATTGCTGATGGACACAATCAGCTATCATTGAAGCCACTTTTGATGCATTCCCACTGGGCGGAATATATACAGCGCAGATGAAGATATTTCCGTAGTCTCTGGGCAAATAATAGGGTCTTAGACTTAAGCATATAAGTTCAAGATCAGGAGTACATACCGTGTCTTTTACTGTATAATTTATACACCAAGAGTCTTTGATGAAAACACAAATGCCACCTCCTCTTGTTTTCCCTGAGCTGTTATTCCTGTCCATGCGAACATTAGAGAACCCCTGCACATGAACAAGGGAATCCGGGAAATCACCTTGAAGCCAGCTCTCTGTATAAATGAGGAGATACGACTCGCGGTATTCATTGCAAACTCTTGCATTCAGACGCAGCTCGTCCATCTTGTTCCTCAGTGAATGAGCATTGCTGAAAAGTATTGATGGCAGCGGTAACTTGTGACGTTTTCGGCGAAGTCGATGTTGAACGCCGCCTCTTCTCCCTCGTTTTCGCAGCTGACGATGATGATCCCCGACCCCATGCCGTTGCAACAACTCCTCTGGAACACCATCCAGCAGGCCCGGCTCTATTACCGCTGGTTCCCGTAGAGACAGTAACCATTTCCTGCTGCAAACCTGCAACACTTGATCGTGTCCCCTTAATGTGGCAATGTTGGCGATATCATGCAGCATGCAAACACTCGATGTAATCAGCGCGAACAACAGCAATACTTTGACGATCTTCTTCCCCCTCTTTATTTATTTTCGTTATACTTCAGACACGCACAACCAAACCTAAACGTAGAATTTAACACGTAAACTAAACAAACAACAACAAAAAAAGAAAAGAAAAGACATAAACTTTCTGCTCTCTAGTGACTTCCGGTGGCAGCTGCGCCGTGCCACCGGAAGTCCATACTTAAAATCGTACTTATCTGACCGCCATCAATTCGTAGCAGTGAATGAAGAGGTATCATATCGATCACAAGTGCAGTGTGGAGTACCTCAAGACCCAGTACTAGGGCTGTTACTTTTCACGCGTTACATGTTACCCTTGGGAGATATCATTAGGGATCATGGTGTTAGCTTTTACTGTTATGCTGATGATACTCAGCTCTATATTTCTTTGCGGCCCGACGAAACATACCAATTTGAAAAACTAATGGAATGCATAGTCGATACAAAAATCTGGATGACGAGTAATTTCTTACTGCTAAATTCTGAAAAAATAAACAGGTGTTAATTATCGGACCTGAAACCTCCACATGTAATAACCTAGAACACTGTCTAAAACTTGATGGCTGCTCTGTCAATTCTTCGTTATCAGCTAGGAACCTAGGCGTGCTATTTGATAGCAAACTAGAGTTCTTACTAGAACCAGGAGGTATGACCATATTAGCCCGGCTCTGTCAACACTGCACTGGCTCCCTATTAAACTTCGGATAGACTTTAAAATCTTGCTAATTACTTATAAAGCCCTGAATGGTTTAGCACTTCAGTACTTGAGCGAGCTCTTATCGCATTATAGTCCTCCACGTCCGCTGCATTCTCAAAACTCTGGCCATTTGATAATACTTAGAATATCAAAATCAACTGCGGGCAGCAGATCCTTTTCCTATTTAGCGCCCAAACTCTGGAATAATCTACCTAACACTGTTCGGGAGGCAGGCACACTCTGTCAGTTTAAATCTAGATTAAAACCTCATCTCTTTAACCTGGCTTACACATAACACACTAACACATTTCTATTATTCAAATCCGTTAAAGGATTGATAGGCTGCATTAATTAGGTCAACCGGAACTGGGAACACTTCCCATAACACACAATGTACTTGTTACATCATAAGAAGAATGGCATCTATGCTAATATTAGTCTGTTTCTTTCTTATTCTGAGGTCACTGTAGCCACCAGATCCAGTCCGTATCCAGATCAGATGGTGGATCAGCACCTAGAGATGACCTCTACAGCCCTGAATGTCAGCGGAGACCAGGACACCTAGATGAGCCCCAGAGACAGATCCCCAGTGAGGACCTCGTCACCTAGACGGCCATCGGGACAAGACCAGAGGGTCCAGATGAGTCCTCAGCACAAACTGCTGGTTTGTCTGGCCAGAGGAGAACTGGCCCTCTGACTGAGCCTGGTTTCTCACAAGATTTTTTTCTCCTTTCTGTCACCAATGGAGTTTTGCTGCTGTTGCCTCTGGCTTGCTTAGTTGGGGACACTTAATTTCCAGCGATATCGTCGACTTGATTGCACAAATACTATTAGAACTGAACTGAGCTGGATGATGACATCACTGAATTCAATGATGGACTGCCTTTAACTGAAAATTGAGTGTTTGCTATTGTCTTTTTGCATTACTAACACACTATTTTCCTATTTGATACTGTAAAGCTGCTTTGACACAATCTGTATTGTTAAAAGCGCTATATAAATAAAGGTGACTTGACTTGACTTGGACACTGATGACTTTCTGAGGTAATGAAATGCTACATGACATTTTATTTCCATGCTGTTTTGTTGATGTCTTTCCATGGTTGAAACACTGATTGAGCAATTATATGAGGCATGAGATGTTCAGTCAAGTTTTTTTGCATTAAAACTAGTACTATAGAGAAAGGAATGATCGCGTTCACTCGCACTCTGCTCTGCCATTTACTGCACAAGACTGCGACACGGGAGCCGGAGCTGATCGCGGCCACTCTAGTCAATGTTTGTGTTGGGTTTATACCAGAACGTTTCTGAACCGTCCCAGAAGTGGCTCTCCAAGGCATTTATACAGCGATCTATCATGCCACATCAGAAACTGTCAAAACGCCATTTATTATTTGAATTTCCTGAAAAGAAGAAAAATACAATATTCATTCAGTACACATGCATACCCAACCAAAAGACCCGTACCGAAACGGTTCGTTATTAATACGTGTACCTTTACACCCCTGATAAAAAGTTCATAAAGACATGGTAAAAGTAATCCATATGAATCAAGCAAGATAATTCAACCCTTTTGAAGAGGAAAATGGTCAATTTATATGATAAAAACTCATTTCAAGAAAATGTGTCTGAGCTTTGCCTACCATTTTTGAGTAGCTCAATGTATGTGTGTTGATAGTGTTTATATGTGAATTAAAGCCTGAATTAAAGCCTATATTAAATCTGTGAATCACATAAAGCGATTACGTCTTTTCAGAAAACTTGGATTAAACTGCCCATGTCATATGGGTTACTTTTACTAGAGGGACAGAAATCTCTCAGGTTCATTAAAATGTCTTCGTTGGTGTTTCAAAGATTAACAAAAGTCTTATGGGTTTGGAATAACATCAAAGTTAATGATGACAGAACAGAGTCCTGCACAACTGCTGTTATTAGGTTCTTTCGTACTGCATAGTTCTAGGAACATGGTGCAAGCATGGTGGTTCCTAGGGAACCAATTTCCTGCTTGGGTCGTTTTCCTGGTTGTATTCGGACCAGCAGCAGGAACTCTGAAACTGCCAAAAGCAACGTCTTTATTCGCGCCATTTACAAACATCAACAACTGGTGAATGGAGAACGCCGTGATCAGAGATGTTTTTGTTGTGTGTTGCAGGTTTTGTAATATTGGAGATGGAATGCAGTGTTTCCCGCAGACTTACACTCTATGTGAAATAGAGGTTTCCCCGGTAACAGCTGTACACAAAGCAGTGCTGTGCTCACAAACGATGCTTTATCAGGCATTACATGCAAGATGAAATGAAAATGACATCAAAAATTTTTTGAAGACAGCTGGTTTCTTTCAGAAATACAGTGATATAAAAAAACCTGCGCCAGGTTTTGATTTTGCAATGCTCATGTTTATTCAATGGAGTCAAAGCCTTTTGGAAAATCTATTTGTGGTGGTCAGTGTTGATATTGTGGTGGCCCACCACAAATAAATCAATGTATGGGAAACACTGGAATGTAAATGCACAAATTACACAATTAAAACAGCACAAAAATCTGACTAAATCTCCTGTGACTGCTTGCAGTGTTATCATCGAGAATGAGAAAAGAATATAACGCTGCAGACAACAGGTAAATGCTGCTGTTTTCCATGTTCGTGGAGTAAATATTTTTACATGGCTTTTAAAAAATACCAGGTAGCTGGTGTTTCGTATGCGTTTGGCCAATCATCATACACTTACGCCACTGGTAGTTCCTATAGGACTGATTTAGACCCTGCTCTGAAGTAGGTGCTAATTTAGTTCCCCCAAATGGAGTTCCTAGAATTAAAACCATTCCTATTTCCTGCGGTGCAAACATGCCAAAAAGCATGAACTTCCAACAATAATTCTAGGAACTATGAAAAGTTTCCTCTGGTGCGAAAGCACCTTTGGTAAACCTGTACCTGCAGTACTTAAACAGAACATAAAGTCTTGGCTGTTGGAGCTGCAGTCTGCCCGTGCCTATGCAGCAAAAAAAATATTCCACCTGTCACATCAAATATTAGAGGTTTAGTTGACTCTGTGGCAGAATTTTCATTTTTTGGTTGAGCTATTATTGAACTTTTAAACTAAAGTCAATAACCTGAAAGGAAAGGGTTTATCTGGTCATTGTGGCCTGGGAGACCATCGGGCTCGAAAAAGCATTTCTACTTTTCTCTGTAGCTCATTTCTCCATTGATGGAGCCCGGTCTCATGAAAATGCGTATAAACAGTACGCCAAATAAAAATGAAAACTCGTGGTATTGATACGCAAAAATGGACTTTGGTGTTCATATCATACGAACGTGTTTGGCGTGCATATAATACGCAGTTTTCACGTGCATATGTGTCATGAATCCAGTTTATGGTCTTCTGTCCGATTGCCACCAGAGGTCGCTCTTCTACTATAATGACTCTCACACCATACAGACTGTTGCATATCACTGGACTACATTTCCCATGTTCCACTGCACTGATTGGACTCACCTTCCGTCAATCACATACACTATATTATACCCACTCAGATCGGATCTCAAACTGCCGAGTATTGTCTAACGTTTATCGCTCTCCCAGTGATAGCTGCATTACGGAGCCCTTCCATGTTTTCTGAGTCTAAGTCTAGTTTATCTAGATTGAGTCATTTGCGTCTTTATCCTAGCCTGTGTATCTCGTTTCTTGTCTGATCTCTGCCTGCCCTGAAGTTTATAGCCTATCTTGGATCTCTCTTTAGTCTTGTTGTTTTGTACTCTGTTTGCTCCTGCCTGGACTATTGCTCACGTTATCGGATTACCCCTCTTGTCAAGCCCTCTGGATATTGTTCGCCGATTGAAGATCCACGCTTGCCCTAGGATTACTCTTGTGTCTTGCCCGTGCCATACTCGTTTGCTGTTGTTTGACCCTGCCTGTGTTTTGATTATGTTTAATAATAAAAGCTTGCACTTGGATCCGCTCGCCTCACGTCTCATCGGCCCCGTTACAGAATACTCAGCCACACAAAGATCCAGCAGCTGTTCAAGTGGACATTGGTCAGGTATGGACGCAGCAAGAATATTATTAGCACTTAAACAAGGCCCACAATCGTTAGACAATCATATTCGAGAATTTATATCCATTGCATACTATTCTGAGCTACAGGACTATCTTCTGATAGATTTTTTGTGATGGTATTAATCAACCTCTACGATCTGAGTTTAGATGCGAGGGTCCACGTTCATCACTCGCTCAGTTTATGGATTATGCTTTGTTGACTGTTGGCTCTTTGTTTACTGTGGGTGTCGCGGAGGAAGAATGCGCTGATCATCTCAGCTGATCGTCCAGAGTTTCGTCACATCACAACTGATCGTCCAGAGTCTCGTTACGTCACAGCTGTTCTTCCAGAGTCCTGTTACTCCCTGTCTGTTGCACCCAGATCTTCGAGGTCAATTCTTCAGTACTCCAGACTGGCATCCAGCGTGGAGGATCCACCACTAGTGTCAGTACGAGCAGCTGGTATACCTAAACCAGCACCTATCCCTTCGAGTCCCTCTGTTCCTGAACTGATTTCCCTTTCTGAAGTGCTTCCCATGATGGGGATCGCTTTTTGGTGTGTTTGGGATGCATACATCACCACAGAATCTCCAGAGGTGGCGGCGTCCACTATGGTATCTTTAGAAGTGGTGGCTGATGATGCAGAACCTCCTGATGTAGTGGCGTACGCTGCTGTGTTCCCCGAGGTGACGGCACCCGCTGCAGTTTCTCCAGAGGTGGCGGCACAACCTGCAGAACCTCCCAAAGTGGTGGTGCTCGCTTCAACTCCTTGTATGGTGGTGGCGTCTAACAATGTACTCTCAGCCTGTGATGTCGTGGTCAAAGAGACCGTTACTGAACACTCCCTGTGTCCTGAGGTTACTACTGTAGAACCCCCAAAGGTGGCGGCAACCGCTGCAGAACATCCAGACGTGTCAGTGGTATCCACTTATCAATTCTCGTCTTGTCCTGTCACGGCTATGGAGGCCATCTGAGGATTCTCGTCCTGTCCTGTCACGGCTATGGAGGCCGTCTGCGAATCCTCGTCCTGTCCTGTCACAGCTATGGAGGCCGGCTGCGAATCCTCGACCTGTTCTGTCACGGCTATGGAGGCCATCTGTGAACTCTCTGCCAGACCTGTCACAGCTATGGAGGCCATCTGCGAATCCTCGTCCTGTTCTGTCACGGCTATGGAGGCCATCTGTGAACTCTCTGCCAGACCTGTCACGGCTATGTATGCTGTCTGTGAACTTCCTGACTGTTCTGTTGCGGCTACAAGGACCGTTCTGGAACTCTCAACCCTGCCTGTCGTGGCTACTAAGGCTATAAATGAACTTCCTGTATGTGCTGTTAACCCTGTCATTGCCTGAGAGGTCACAAATGAGTTTCGGTCAATGAGCCAGATTATGAACTATCTGCCCGCTCATTTGTCACCAGGGAAAATATTGATGAACTTTTTGTGTTCCCTACCTCGGTCCTTGAGACTGTATATGCGCTCTCTATTTCTTGTGTCTCAGTTTTTCCTATGTCCCAGTCGCTACCAGGGGTCTCTGCTCCATTGTGGTGTTCTTCTGCTCCACCTGTTTTGTCTGCTCTGCCATGGGGGTCCTCTGATCCGTATGTTCCGCCGTGGTGTTCTTCTGCCCTGCTCTGGCTTCCTGCTCCTCTGGCTCCATTCTGGTTTCCTGCTCTGCCTTGGTGCTCTGCTCTGCCGGCTTTGCCTCAGTTCCCGGTCTCTCTAGTTCCACATAGACCTGGCCCTCAGTCCCTCCCCCTGTTCTGCCTCCGCTCCACCACCCTCCTGGATTGTATTAAGTTGGGAGCGTCTAGAAGCCACTCCTTGGTGGGGGGGCTCTGTCACGAATCCGGTTTGTGGTCTTCTGTCCGATTGCCACCAGAGGTCGCTCTTCTACTATAATGACTCTCACACCATACAGACTGTTGCATATCACCCTGGACTACATTTCCCATGTTCCGTTGCACTGATTGGACTCACTTGCCGTCAGTCACACACACACTATATTATACCCACTCAGATCATTCTCAAACTGCAGAGTATTGTCTAGCGTTTATCGCTCTCCCAGTGATAGCTACATTAGGGAGCCCTTCCGTGTTTTCTGAGTCTAAGTCTAGTTTATCTAGTTTATTGCCTGAGTCATTTGCATCTTTATCCTAGCCTGTGTATCTCGTTTCTTGTCTGATCTCTGCCTGCCCTGAAGTTTAAAGCCTACCTTGGATCTCTATTTAGTCTTGTCATTTTGTACTATGTTTGCTCCTGCCTGGACTATTGCTCACATTATCGGATTACCCCTCTTGTCAAGCCCTCTGGATATTGTTTGCCAATCGAAGATCCACGCTTGCTTTAGGATCACTCTTGTGTCTTGCCCATGCCATACCTGTTTGCTGTTGTTTGACTCTGCCTGTGTTTTGACTATGTTTAATAATAAAAACTTGCACTTGGATCCGCTCGCCTCACGTCTCGTCGGCTCTGTTACAATATGATAATAAATTTGTTGGCGTGCAGATGATATGCTGTTTTTGCATACATATGATACGCATCTAACCCCCCAACCCTAATCCTACCCATCGCATAGCATATAAACGCCAAATTCCATTTTTGCATATCAATACCACAAGTTTTCATTTTTATTTGGCATACTATTTATACGCACTTTCATGAGATCGGATTGATTGGTGGCCATTTAGAAGTAGCCTCAAAATATCAAATGGAAATAGTCTGAAATTGTTTATTTTATTTCCAAAAAAACATATGAAGAGTTCATTTGCAAAAACCGATAACTCCATTTTAATTTTTTTATCAGAAATCACTTTTTTTTTATTGCGCATTCCAAGTAATATCAATCAAAGTGCAGTTGGGTTGTATTGATTAAGTAATAATAAACAAATACAGGTATTTTACAATATTAAAGTTCAATGAAGTATGTTTTTTTTTTTACATATTAAAAGTTTGTTTCATAGCAAAAGCAGATAACTCCAACAGTCGTTTTTTGGCTAAAGCAGACAACTCCACATTTCATGTTTTAGAGTTAAAAAACAAACAAACAAACACTTGTTTAATCTTTGTATTCTCCTCAGATGACAATGTAGATGCCTGACAAATGTTGTTGTTGTTGTGATCATAGATTGTATGGATGTGATTACACGCAATACACAGAGCTTTTCCCTCACCATTGTAACGCGCTGCTTTTGCAAGGTTCTGTGAAAACATTTCAGCTTTCATTTTCCTTTACGCCCTGAAGAAGTTATCACAGGTTCATCAAGTTTGTCGAAATTATCCATTCTTGATCACTTTTAGTCAGCTTTGATGACACTCCTCTCAGCTAGCACGTCTTTTCAAAGTGAAAGTAGCCTTGTCACCTGACCTGAATACAGCGCTCTGATTCGCTAATATGGACTTGTCGGCTTCTGTTCAAAAACAACGAGGGTGTTTGTCGGCTTCTGCAGTAAAACGTGAATTCGCAATGCCTTGAAAGTGGACAATACTGTCTTTTTTGACAAAACGTGTTTAGGGTTCAGATCGCGCTATATGTGGAGAATAATGCACGGCAATCAGCTCATTTTTTTTTAAAGTGGCATTTATCGGTTTTTGCAAATGAACTCTTCATATATTATATGAGTGTATATTCTATAGCTACGTCTGCTTACCCAGCCACAGTGACTGAAGCTCCCCTGTAGGTGTTTGGCATTGCTACTCCTAAATAGAGCTTTGTTGAAAGCAGCTATACTTTCTTGGCACTCTACAGTGCACGTCTCTCTATAGCTTGGGAGAGAGCTGACCAAATGTTTGCACATCATTAGGAAATCAGGAAAAGAGGTTTTTAATTACAGTGTTGAAAATAGTGTCTAAAGAGTGTTTTTTCGAGTGCTCTCGTAGCTCAGCTGAATATATGTTCTTAGCAAGTTACACACTTTAATCATTGTTTCCACAGCTGAGGGACACCCCACACATTTTATCCTTATATTAATCAGAATAATGAAATCCATTCTCAAAGCTAGAAAGGACAGCACTCAACAGGTGTTCTGTTTCAGTCTTATGAATCTGAAGAAAAGAGATGAGTTTTTGGGGATAAGAGTAAGAATTGCTGACACCTTCTTACAAATGTTCAAAAGCCTCTAAACTCTCAAAGATGTGATGAAAATGTGCAAGAATATAAACAGATGCTTTACAGGCTCAAAGGGAGAAACAGAGCTTATATTGTTGTTCTCGAAGAAAGAATGGCTTGGATCACATGAGGATTGGATCGCTGACTCATAATTGGCAGCTGAAGCTGCAGTAATGAGAATACAATGAAAGTATCTGAAATCTGGTAATTTATTCATATCTTGAACGAATTGTGGCCTCCATGTTTTTGTGTTGCCTGATTTTTCCACATGTAAGCTAACTGAATACATTGTCACTTGTCTTATTATGAAACAATGCTGTTGATTCCACTTGTCATCAACATATCCAAATGTGATGTAGTGAAAATAAGCAGCAATTTAGTCTCACATAACCAGACTGCCACTTTGCAGCTTATTCTGGACAAAAATAATTTAGGGGCTAAATCAAATTTTGGAACAACAGTTTCCTCCCAGAACAGCTGTACTTCAACGATTTGATGCCTCTAACCTTGCAAACTTGATCAAGCTCAGGGATTTGTTCCTCATCTAAAAAGCTTTGTAGCAGTCTGGTACATGGATTTTCCGATTAAAGTTGGCATTGATAAAACCCTGACACCTGGAAATTTGGGCCAAACCAGTCAATCAGATTAGAGCATGCTGCTTTGAAGAAAAAAAGCACTTGCTTGAGGAACAATATACTGCTGGATTAAACTGGGTTTAAGTGATATCTTGCACAGTGACACACAGCTCATAGTTCTCCATGCCACCCACCCTCCTCTCTTGCAGGGCTCAAGACAGTAGTCTTCTGGTTACCAGCCTAGCACCCCAAAATACAGTGAGCAAATACGACTTGTTCAATCAGATCCCTTCTTGTGCCATCAGGGATTAGAACACCATTTTGGCAAGTCAAAAAACATCAAAATCTCTCACATTTTTGTAACAGGGTTGCAAGCATCATATATAATGAATAGATAAAATAGTTCATATAATATTTACATTGATCAACATTTTCTGAGGGTTAAGTTTCATTGACCATTTGTCAAATTCGGCAAAGGAAAGTGTGTCAGGTCCTATTTTGTACCATATTTGTGGAATCACATTAAAGTTGTCAGGTGCCATTTCTTTTATCTCCCTTTCTTTATTAATGCTTTCTTTGGAATCATTATTATGAGAGTATTACATTGCAGGACATCTGGAAAGTAGATTAAATGTCTTGCGAGTCACTTCAGACGCACATAAAACATGCAATGCCTTCTCAGGCAAATCCAGTCTTGCCCTTTTAACAAAAAACATATGTCATTTATTTACTCATTCTTATTTTGTCCCAAACTCACATGACTTATTTTTTTCTGGGGAACACAAGAAAAGCACATACTCTCTATTTGTTTCTATAATGGCTGTAATTATTACTAAGCAATGATGAGAACATGTCAGTATTGTTCCTTTATCAACTTATGTTTTCACCCTATGTAGTCTAAACAATCAATCTGACTTAAACTATCAACCTAAAGTGAGTGGGATATATGGTTTTTGCTTCACATGCTGGACAACTAAACATCACATCCCAGGTAGCCAAAACGATTTGGCCCGATAATGGCCCAGATCCGGCAGGCCGGAAGAAATAACTCGGCCTGGCTGCGGTAGCCAGACTCGGCATGGAGATGGGATGAATGACGCCCCAGAATCGGCCCAAATACACTGGCCCGAGTCCAGCTGCCAAAACTGCCGGCATTGGGCCACAATCATGCCGACAAGATTTGAAACACTTAGCCGGTACTGGCCCGAGTCTGGGTATTGAAACTGAGCCAACACCACCGGCATTGGGCCACAATCATGTCAACCAAAACGGTACACTTAGCCGGCACTGGTTACTGAAACTGAGCTGACACTTGGTCACAATCATGCTGACACCTAGCCAGTACTAGTCTTGTTCGCTAAATAAAAAAAATAAAATAAATATATATACATATATACACACACACACACTCATACAGAATTACAACTTCTAAAATATGCGTATTAAAGACTCCTTCCAGTTTTTACATAAAACCAGAGCTTTGAATAATTTGTTTTTCCACAAAATGACATTGTTACCTTAAAATCCTTAAGATGCCATCTACTTCCAACTAAAAATATATTTTTTTTACAGTGTTGTTAAGTCTACATGTACTTATGCATGTCAACTAAATATGTCACCTTTACAAAGATTAAGGGTTTGACCCCATTTCTTTTCATGGCATCCCCACCTACTACCCCATGAATTACCCCATAACATCCATGTGCTCCTCCCCCCACATAAAAATGACAATGAAAATATGAGTGATATTAGAATTTATTTGGGAAAAAAAAACAAACTCCAGGAGCTTCCTCAAGTAAGCGTACCCTAAAAGAGGGACAGATTTACAGAAAGAGAGACAAAAAGGGGAACAGACAATGACACGTATGGTTATTCAGATAATCTCAGACTGATAACATGAATGGTAACTCTGGTAAATGTTAACATTTGGAACATACCTTTAGAAGAATTTGTTAGCATTCGGGCCCGCTCTTTTCTTCCCCCATCTCTGTCCAAAGTGAGCAGTATCTATTTTTTCATGAACTTTTCAATCTCTCCATCTGATACACTGCCAGTACTTGCATTTCTTTGCTCTGATTGAAGAAGAAAAAAAAAAAAAAAAAAAAAGAGAGATCAGTCGCAAAACTATAGACCAGGGCTGGGCAACTTCGGTCCTGGAGGGCCCGTGTCCTGCAGAGTTTAGCTCCAACTCTAATATAACACACCTGAAGAAGCTAATCAGTGTCTTCAAGATCACTAGAAAGTTACAGGCAGGTGTGTTTGATTAGGGTTGGAGCTAAAGTCTGCAGGACACCGGCCCTCCAGGACTGAATTTGCCCAGCCCTGCTATAGACCATTGGTGTCAAACTCATTTCCTGGAGGGCGCAGCTCTGGAAGTTTAGCTCCAACCAGCTCCAACTCACACCTGCTTGGAAGTTTCTAGTAATCCTGAAGATCTTGATTAGCTGGATCAGGTGTGTTTGATTATGGTTGGAGCTAAACGCTAGCACTATGTCAGCAAACTCACAATTATAGCTTCATTATAAATAAACATTACTTAGATATTATATGTGTTTCGTATGTCTTGAAACTTATATAGCAAAAATAAAGTTAAAGTTCCCTTAACCACTATAAGCTTGTTTCATTATATGAATTAAATCATTAATTTCCAAATGTAGTTAAAGAAAAAAGAGAATGTTGGATAAAAGGAAAAAATATTAATAGGAATTAAAATAAAAAATACACTAAAAATAACATAACATTGACAGGGAAAGCATATTACATTTAAGTTTAAGGCTCACTGCTACATACAATTTACCACATTGTAAAAGGAGATCCACCCCCAGCACTCAACCTAAACTGGCCCGAGTCTGAATGGCCATATCTCAGCCAAAATCAGACCAGCCCTTATGGACCATAATCGGGCTGAATGTGGCTAAATGTGCTGTGTCTCAGTGCAAATCGGGCCAGATCCACACATCCAAAACCTAGCCAAATCTGGCAACCATTACTGGGCCAGAGCTGGCTCACTTTCGGTGAGCCGCTGCCAGAACACAGCTGAGTGAGCCGACACTCAGCCGCAATTGGCCCAATTGCGCTGGCTACCTGGGATCTGGGTCAAACCAGTATATAAAGTGGCAGTCACACCAGCAAGAAGATCTGTTGCTAGGTCTAGGTTTATATACACTGACTTCAGAAGTGTTTGCAGTGGTGTGGTGGGAATACACAACAAAAGCACTGAAGCAGCACAGTCCCTAAATGTGTAAATCCAAAGATATAAAATAGGAAATAGCTTTGTTCTTTTTTTTTTTGCTTTTTTTGGTACATGTTTCATGATTGAGAAGATAAGCATTAAACAATGGTTAGCCGATGCTCTCCAGTCAAGAGAAAAACAATACTTATATCCTCATAAAGTCATCATTCCATGAAATATATTAGTTTTTTGGAAAAAGTACCAAAGATATTTTCTGTCCTAGTTCGCCCAGCAACGATAGATAGTTTGAGGAACACATTGGCCATCCTCCATAAGGTATTACGACCTAAGGGATAGGCAAAACCTGGAAAAACAATTGTTGACATCAAGAAAAGAAAATGGGAAGATAGGATTTGACTTGAGGCAGCCAGAGTTCTCCCATGGTAGTCCAAAACACTGAGTCTTCCGAGCAAACTGTCGCTGTTCTAGGCCGAGAAACAGATGTAGATGATTGGCTGTAAAGGAGATGAAAGGTACGCTATTCCTCTTGAATAATTCTCAGGCACTGAACTAAGCCTAAAAAGGCATACAAACAAACAAAACTATTGATGACCAGATGATCCCATGTATGGGAATTGGGGACTTCATCATTACAGTGGAAAGCCCTCACTGAAGAACACAGTTTGTTCAATGAAGCAGAATTTTAACTATATTCAGTTTATATTTACAGGCACTGTAAATTCTGCAAATGTGCCAGTATGCAGAACCTGATTTTACCAAGTGCGACATGTTCCTGGATCAACATCTTTGTTGACCCTGGAACAACACTGTGATTAACTAATCAGATTTGAAGAACCAGTTTACAGTTTTTGTGAAGTTTAGGCTTACAATCAGTGTTTGGTGCTTGTACATCAGTGTCATTCATCTATCATTTTCTCTGATTTTAGAGATTACTCATGGTTAAGGTTGGGTTTAGGTGTAGGGATATGGTCAAGATTAAATTTTCAGATTAAAATGTTGTTCCAGGGTCAACAAAATATGTTGACCTAGGAACACATCTAACTCAGCAAAATCAGGACGTGCTGCCAGTATCATGAAAGATGAAGTACCTCTGAAGATTAAAATCTCCCTTGAACCCCAAATGATTTCATTGACTGAAAGAACTTATGTCTAATCTGTTAGCACTCCTATTCATCAGAATGGCATTAATTCAGCTGGTGCAGGACCCCTGCAAGTACATATTTCATGACACGTCATCACAGTGCTGACTGCTTGATGGCAGCTTAGAACACACACAGCACTAAACCATTCATCAGTGAACATCCTGAGCTGTGATGGCAGACAGCCAGATGGAGAAATGTGAATTAATTTTAAAAGACCCTCCAAAAATATCAATTTGTGTATAAAATTAGATTTTGCTTGTTAAAAAAAAGTTTTGTCAGCATATATGGCTACTATTGAATTTTGTGGAGTGATGGCGTGGAATTGATGATATGTCTTGAGCAGAGCTGGGAAAGCATATAAGCTGTAGTATTACCTTATTTTTTATTAATTCATTGTGACAATTGTCAGTGATGTTGGAGCAGGGATCACCAATGAACAATAACAATGCTCGAGTTATTCACAGGACATCAGCGCACGAGTAGACGTGAAGCAGGTAAGTATCATTAAGGCCAGCAGAGTAGAGGTGAGACCAGACACACATCAGGATACAGTTCAGGAAAGCTACTAGTACTAGTGAAGGGTTTGTGGCTACACTCATTTCTGTTGTACTATCAACCAGTCAGTGATGTTGTAATGACAGGATGTCATCCATTATGCTGGCAAAACAAAAAGAAAAAACAGACACTGTAGTAGGTTATTGGACCATGTGGCTGACATAGGAGAACAGCCACAAAGAAAAGACAGATAAAATAGAGCACTACTTCTCCATATACATTCACAGTGCTGTATACAATTAATGAATTCTGTTTGTGACAAAACAATTGATGCAAACTTGCCTATTATGGTATACATTAATGCATTTGTGATAGTTCAATATTTCTGTGATGCATCAGGGCTGGGAAGCGGAGTAAAATTCAGTCACAGATGTTTATTAGCTGAGGAAATTTTACAAACAGTCCAAATGACAAAGAAAGTGACAAAAAAATCTAACAGGTCCAGCACTATAATCCAGAACTGTACATCCAGAAAATATGCAAAATGGTTGAAATGCATGAGGCAAAAAAGGGAAATGCTTGGTAAGGCATGGTTTAAATAAATACACTACAAACAGCAAGTACAGAAACAGGTTGCAGGAAATGTTAGTATGCAGGCAACAGTGCTCTTTGGCTGCATGGTCCATGGTTTGAAATGTTGCAGATTCCCCCCTCCTATGAACACCTTCAGTTGTTTTGCTCCTGGGATCAGGGCGTCGGACAGGGGGTAATAGTGGAACAGAGTAACATCGCTACCCCCCCGCCCCAAGAACGTGATTTTGTGATCGCAAGGGGGCACCATAGCAAAGTCAGTGCACAGGGCCCAGAATTCGCAGCGATGCCCCTGCTTGGGATGCCTTCTTTGGGTGCTGGGTGATCTGGATGATCCCAGAGGAAAAAAACAAACAAACAAAAAAAACTGAGTGTTAGAATCAAAATGTCCTTGGAGGCTACCCATTATTTCTCCTCTGGCCATATCCCTCCCATTCCACTAGATCACTGGTAGCACCTGAAATTCAAAATTTTGAATTTGGACTACATATCTAGGACTGAGCTTCCTACTTGGTAGGTGTAGATGAAGAACTAACATACAGAGTTAATTCTTCAACATGAAGTAGCCCTACCTGAAACTTCAAGGCAGCTGTTTGGTGAATGATATGACTCTTGCCAAAAGATTAATTAATTAACATCTTTAATGTTTAAAGGTGGGATCCATGGCAGAGTGCCGAGTTCCTGATTTACTGCAGTGCCTGAGTCCTCTAACACTGTGGTGCAGTGAATTTGATCAAAACCGGAGTAACCAGAATGAGCAAATTTAGAGAAACTGCCATAGAATAAAATATTTATTTTAGAAGATTATAAAGTTTCAGCATTTACTTGTTTGGGCTATACATTGCTGTTATGTCCAAGTAGGCTGCAATAAGGCCAAGTCGGTGACACTCTTGCATGACCAATTTGCATGGCTTCATATAGCTCAGAAAATGGTTGGTGAATGGAGGCTTTGGAGCAGGGATGAGTGTGCATTAAATTAGCATTCTTGATAGCCAGTTTAATGAATAAGTGATTCATCCTTACATGCAAGCTCAATCCACTCTTAGCTGCTAGTGTAAAAATTTTTACTGCATAGACTGCTGTCGATTGATTGCCTTGACAGAATTGCAGCAGTTCAACAGAAATCCCTCTGAGTGATTTTCAAAAACATTCTTGAACATTCTGTATCAATGTTGCAAAGCTCATCAGTTATGAAACAATATAAGTTTCAGGTATAAAGCAGCTGTACAGAAGACAATAGCATTATTATTCATCTCAGTTCAGTTCAGTCTTGATCAATTACGAAACAACTGCAGTTGCTGCTGCTTGTACCCTCCCCTCGCACCTGCAGCAACCTGGGCGTTCAAGAAGCTTAACGTCCATTTCACCAGCACCCCCCAGATTTTATTTCTTTGTGATTGGCCAGGCTCCTGGAATGACATCCTATTTTGATTTCTGGTGGTCATTCTGGTCTGGTCTGCTGGAATTTCTTATAAGAAATCACACAGGGCCAAGTGAATGGAGGATCTGACCTACGTGTCCATGCCACATTGCGAATGTGTCATCCAGTTGGTACACACATCCTTAAAGGTGCCATAGAATGCATTGATACAATATTTTAAAATGTTCTCTGATATCTTCATAGAAGGTATGTGGCTTAGGTAAGGGCAAAAATTCTCCGGAAACCATTTTACATGTCCATTTACTACCCTAATAATAGGCCGCATTTACACTGCATGGTTCAAGTGACCCAATTCCGATTTTTTCCTCCCATGTGGCACAGATCGGATATGGCCCACAACCATGTAGGCAGGAAAAAATTGCATGGATTCCAATATTCTCCGATCAGTTTCAGGCCTCATTCATATGTGGAAATAAATCAGATATGAATCGGATACATGCATTTGCGCCTGCCGTGTAAGCTGTCAGATTGGATATTCCCCTGTAAATGCGACTCCTACGTCATTGAAAAGTGAGTTTTTTAAAAACATTTTGCGGTACAGCCATACCTGTAACAAATGAAACATCTCTAGCTGAGTAGCAGAGTATTAATTTCATTCATTTTTGTTAAATAAAGCCGATCTGATGCTGAAATGTGTTGCTTTTGAAATCACGCTGAGTGCTTGTTGCTGCTGTTGTCAGATGAGCGCTTCAGTCCCGTTCGTTCCATTGAAACCACAATAAAATGCACACAAACATGTCCCTGCCTTTGATATACAATCATTGATGAACTCATTTGGTTTTAATTATTAAAAAAACAGACAATGTGACATGCTTAATATCTACCACCTGAGTATTATTCCACTCGCAAGCTGTCAGCGGAGCTGCATACATCACTGTCCTGAAGAATTTGTTCTAGGCTATATAGCCTAATTTTTTTTTTGATGTATAGATGGAATTATTGCATTAATAATGTACTATTCAAATTGATTTGTGATGTCATATGTTATTTTTGGCTTGTTTCACCAAGTGCAGTGTAAAATACACACATCGGATACGGGTCTCTTTTAAAAGAAATATAAGCACATCATCCAAAAAATCAGATATAGTCACAAAATCAGAATTGGTCATCAAGACCTGCAGTGTAAATGCAGCCATAATGTTGAGCTCTGCTCTGACAGGCTGTTTCAGAGCAAACAGATCTCTACTGTCCGGCGTGAACGATGGAAAGATTAGGCATCCAACCTTATATGTTTGAGCCTGTATCAGATGAAGATACAAATTTTGAGAGATTTTGCAAGAAAGTTTAGCGTCCGTGGTGTGAACACGATCGCTGCAAGATGCTGGTGGAGTGAACGAGGCTTGAGAGGGAGTTGTGAGTGAGGGCATGGACGCAGCCTCTGTGTTGTTAGATCCAGTTGTTATAAGCATTTTTGGACTTGTCTTTTCCAATTTTTGACACTTTAGAAAGTTAATAAAGTAGGATGTTGCAGTTTAGTGTCAGTGATATCTTTATCTTATCTTAATTGCAAAAGATTTGAAATAATTTTGGTTTATTTATATTTATTTATCGGTTTTTGTTTGTTTTAGTAGCAGTATCTGGCAACACTGCATCGATGATACGGCTGTGAAGGTCCAGCTGGCCTAGAACATGGGCTGGTATACGTTATGCAAATGTTGGGGGTGTAAGCATTAATGATCTCATCTGTAACATCACAGTCGGTGTAATGTTGGGATTCGCCTCTTTTTCAGTGGTCTTTTGCACGCACAAGATTTACATAAGAAGGAGGAAACAGTGGTGTTTGAGGCTCACGGTATGTCATTTCCATGTACAGAACACTTATTACTCAACTATGCCAATACAGTTTTCCATTCTATGGCACCTTTAAACTCAGGGTACACGGGGGAGAATTGCATGGTACCGTTGGTTTGAAACAAGTTCTGGTGGCCTTCTCTCTCCATACACTTAACTACTTTATCATGAATTGTACTGTGCCCAGTCAAAATCATCCAGATAGGTTCCGCTATCCACTCTTTTGTCTTGAGCAGGGGTTCTTAGTTCATTTTTGAGCCTGGGAGGCTTTCTGTGGACTTTTATATGTTAATGTCAGTCTGAACTATAGTTACCATCCTCAGGCTCACTGGTTAAATAAAGCTCCTTAATCGGGAGATAAGCTGCTTTCTCTGAACCTGCTGCTGTCAGAACCAGAAGGACTGGTGCCAATACCTGACATGGATGGAATATGCTCAGAACCCCCTTTGAGTTTGTGCTAGGTTTTCATCCACTATTTTTTGCCTGGTCTGAAAACATACATTGGCCATATCAAAATTCTCAGATAAATTAATTTAGTCATATATATATATATATATATATATATATACACACACACACACACACACACACACACACTTATTCCCTGCTCATTATTGCATTTATTCCACCTTTCATGTTCGTAATTGCATTTTACCCACATTGCTAAAACCTGTGTGAAGTACTGGCCATAGACCCATGGAGGACCCTCCACCACCTCTCGAGTTGGACGACCTAGTAGCCTATCAAGTCAACGCACTCCTGGACTCATGCTGGAGGGGCAGACATATGTTTTAAGTTGTTTGGAAAGGTTATGGGGTTTGGCCTTTTGCCTAATGTTTTGGATTTGGTTGCCTGGTCTTCTGTTTTTCACTGGGTTGACCCGATTCTGTTCCAAGAAGTCCTAGCAGCTTGAAACCACCTACGAGAACACAGCTTGGTTCTGCAACAGTGCTATTCTTGCTGTGGTAAAACAAATAAACTCTAGGTTTTGATGTGTTGTTCATTTATTTACTTCTCTTAATATTTATACACTCGTGGGTAGGTGACAAAACCATTGACTGGAAATACTGAAATTTGATCTAGCACAGTACCCTTTTGCTCTCATGTACATTTGGGATACAAGAAAATGTTAATGCTCAGTGTCCAGTGATCTGAAACTTTATGCCAAGTTTGGGTTCCAGCTAAAGTCAGCAGTCTTGGCAGAGATAAAAAAGCCTGACACTAAAAACACAGTGTAATTGAATAAAGACATCTATGAACTCTTGGTCAACAGCAGTGTGTCAGCACCTGCATGACTGTCCATTGGTATTTGTTTAATTAAACTGTCCAAACTCCCTAGATCCACACTGGTCACGCTAATAACATTCCCACACAGATGACCACATGCTTTCAGCTTTATCTTTAGTGATCATGGGATGATTGGATGTTGTTGCAGCTATTCTAGAAAACACTATCAAAGGCTAAAAGGCTTCAAAAACCTTTTAGGCCTGAAACATACACTATGCATCTGTGCAAATTCAGATGTTAGTGGCTACTTCTGTAATTTGTTCTGAAATGTCACAGAACAGAATTTATATTATGCAACACACGTTAAGCTATGTCTACGTTAATCTGGATACATTTGAAAACAATGTTTTTGTTTTAAAACTCTATCCGTCCACACTAGCGTTTTCAAGCATTTTCCAAAAGTTTCTCTTCTACACTGAAACTTCAGAAAACTTTAAATTCACTTTACTGCACATGCGTAAAGCCTCAAAAAAGCTCACTGAGATGATACAGATGGAACAGACATGATACGTTTTCATGCAGTTCTCCTGACAGGATCATTTTATTTAGGAAAATAACTCACCATACACTGATATGTCCAGGTCGCACTCACTCACGATTGTATGTCTTATCCAAAACACAACTGCTCTCATGTTTTGCCGCAAACAGCAATCGTGAGTAAATTTTCTGTCATCTTTGCAGGACTTTGATATAAACCCAGCTAACAAAAATGTGTTCCAATAACGTTTTGCTAACATTCCCACTAAGTTCTGAAAACATTATTTCTGAATGTTTTGTAAACGTTCAAACCGTCCAGTTTTTTTTATGTTTGAGGAACATTCTAATCTACCATTGTCATAACATTATGAGAACCCTATATTTAAATGTTCTCTCTATGTTTGTAACACCCATATTTTATGTTATGAGAACATTTTTTATACAAATTATTACAAATGATTATACAAATGTTGGGCAAACATTCCCTTTGATCTTTTATACCTCTTGTGACAATGTTATTTCTTAATGTGTTGTAAATATTCAAAACGTCCAGTTTTTTAATGTTTGAGGAACATTTTTTCTTGGTTACATGTATGTGAACTTTACAGGAACATCCCAATCTAACATTGTCATAATGTTATGAGAACCTTGCAACAATCGGCTTTATCGGACGAATTACATAGATTTAAAATGTGGTTAGATTAAACTGTGTGAGGTAAAATAAGTGTTTTAAAAAGATGAGACAACAACAAAAGTAGCAGGAATAAATAGTGTATTTACATATTGCACGAGGAAATTAAAACAACACAATAAAACTAGAATAACTTAGGCTGTTAAAAATAGATTGTCCATGTGAATCATACCCTAAAACAGTCCTTAAGAATCCAAGTGTGTTGAAGTCCCAAGGTAAAAGTGTCCACCGGTGTATATACAGTCCAAAGAAAGTGATCATCCAAGATGTGTGAAATACTGGAATGGTAAGTCTATAAAACAACTCCACAATCCAGCGCATCGTCCCAAAGTCCCTGGTACAGAAAACCATACAGCACTTCCATCGGAGGACACAGGTTCAACACCATGGATGGCTAAGACCCTCCTACGTATCCTGGATGTTACCTGGTGGCCCACGATCTGCGGAGACATCTGGAGGTTCGTCGGGGCCTGCAAGTCATGTGGTGTGGAGACCAAGGAGTGTGTCGTCATCGCCCGTAGCAAGAAACCAGCTCACATTCACCAACCAGCCTCACCGTTCATCATCATCCATCAAAGAGACCCCTGAGCCGGTAAGAATGAAATGCCAGGGGGGCTGGCCGACCAGCGTGGCTGGGTGCAATGTCATACTGGGAGGAGCGGTGCCACCAACCCAGGGACACCCAGGCTGGTTTTGGACTCAACCTCTCTCTAGTGTTCGCCTAGATTCCTCCGGCAGACTAGTTCCGATGTGGGAAGGCCTAGTTTTACCTTATTTATTACAAAGACGTTTTAAATCACACATTCAAGAGGACACCTACCACAGGGATAATGGCTGACAGGACCCTTAAGGACTAGTTCCTTCCCCTGGGAGACATACACATGGGGGGGGGGGGGGGGGGACTGACTATGTGACACTGTCACACAAAGACACGTTTTATACCGCTCAATATACAGTATATAAAGATGGTTTTATATCTATATATTTGAGTTTTAAGGGTTTTACATGTTGTCTTGGCCATTTTAATCCTCTTTATCATTTTAATGTGTGGATGTCTTTAAATGTTCATGGGTCTGCCTGTCATGTGATCGGTCACATGACAGGAATCAGGAAGTAGACCAGTATAAAGCAAGCAGCATGACAAACAAACAGGGTCACTGACCAAACACCTACTCACTGGATTGTGGAGTTGTTTTATAGACTTACCATTCCAGTATTTCACACATCTTGGATGATCACTTTCTTTGGACTGCATATACACCGGTGGACACTTTTACCTTGGGACTTCAACACACTTGGATTCTTAAGGACTGTTTTAGGGTACAATTCACATGGACAATCTACTTTTAACAGCCTAAGTTATTCTAGTTTTATTGTGTTGTTTTAAGTTCCTTGTGCAATATGTAAATACACTATTTATTCCTTCTACTTTTGGTGTTGTCTCATCTTTTTAAAACACTTATTTTACCTCACACAGTTTAATCTGACCCCATTTTAAATTTATGTAATTCGGCCGATAAAGCCGATTGTTACAACCTTATATTTGAATGTTCTCTCTATGTTTAAAACACCCATATTTTATGTTATGAGACAGTTTTTTTTTTACTGATTATACAAATGTTGGACATACATTCCTTTTGATCTTTTATACCTCTTATGACAACGTTATTTTTAATGTTATGTAAATGTTCAAAACATCCAGGTTTTTTAATGTTTGAGGAACTTTTTTTTCTCTGTTATGTGAATGTTACAAGAACATCCCAATCTACCATTTTCATAACTATCAGGAGTGCGGGATGAGGCAAGGACTCAGTAGTGCAGAAGATGGTATGTTATTAATAAAAACAAAACCAAAACAAACAACGAAAACTACCCCGTGGGGGAAAAACTGGCAATTTGACAGGCAGGGCAGGATCAGGACACAAGCAGAAAACATATGACGATGAACTGGCACAGGACTGCAAACACAAGGAAAATAAATGGGGAGCAAATGAGGAGGGTAATGAGGGACAACAGGTGGGGAAACTGAACCAATAATGAGGTAACAAGATGGGTGGGGTCAAGACAATAGACATGAAAGCACATGGCACTTGGAAACAAGACAAAAGTGCTCACACAAAACAAAAACAAGCACATGGCCAGCAAAACAAATCAAGGGCCATGTGCAAAACAAGACACGTGGATGTACTTCTCCAAAGCTGAGCCCAATCCGATACACATCTCGATGCATAACCAGTGATACGATACATTCAAGATACATATGAAGCAGCTACCGATGCGATGAGATCCGATTCACTCCTATTATGATGCAGTACGATCTGATTTCGATTTCGATTCAACACAATGCGATATGATGCGATGGAAATATAAAATAAAATGATGCTATGCAATTCAGTATGGCACAGGGATGTGTCCGAATCCGAATACCATATTCGGAAAGGAAATCACTGTACTACAGAACCCCGATGCAAATATGTTACAAATGATGCATTGCTATATAAATGCCAATTTGTATCTGATGCACACTTTTTAAATTGATGCATCGCATCATTAACTTTTATGGCGATACCCCAGTGAGAATTGACGAATTTTACCATCCATAGAACACGCAGCCAATGAGAATACTCATAAGCTGCGTGTTCACACAAGACATGACAACATGAAAGCATGCAGCCGATAAAAACACAAACTGCGTGCAACAACACAAGAAAATGAGAAAAGCACGTGGCTGAACATGAACCGCATGCTAGTACACAAAACACAACACAAGTCACGTGGACAGAGAAGAGCACACTCACACAACAAGACAGAACATGGAGCATGAGTGTCCGAACCCCGACATGGAGCCAAAACTGAGCTTGAACAAGGCATGAGTGCCGGGATCCGAACACCATGCTCCAACATGAAACAAGGAAACAGGGCACACAGATGAGAGTGCACTCGAAGCCGCATGCTCACAAGAAAACAGAGACATGACGGGAGTGTCAGTGATCTCTAGACCGAAGTGACATAACCCTGACAATAATGTTATGATAACATTATATTTCTAAAAACTTTCTATCAACATCATGAGACTGTTTCTTTTTTTAATTTTTTTTAATTTATTTTTTTTATGCAAGTAAAGAATGTGACAATGTTTACATGTACCAAATACATAACCCCATGGACCAAACATATAAGAGAGAAAAAAACAAAAACAAAACAAAAAAAACACTAAGTTTAGAAGGTGACAATATTTACATGTGCCAAAATGTAGAAACACTTGGACAAACAAACATATATACTGATGGCCAACATTTCAAGTCCGTTCTGATTAACTCCTGTATTTGCATTCATATGTCTGTGAGCATGCATGTGTATATGTGTGTGTGTGTGTGTGTGTGTGTGCATGCGTGTGTATATGTGTGTGTGTGTGTGTGTGTGTGTGTGCGTGTGTGTGCATGCACGTGTGTGTGTGTGTGTGTGTGCATGCGTGTGTATGTGTTTGTGTGTGTGTGTGTGTGTGCATGCGCGTGTGTGTGTGTGTGTGTGTGTGTGTGTGTGCATGCGTGTGTATGTGTTTGTGTGTGTCATTGTGTCTAGGGTTGGGGAAGGAAACATACAACTGAAATAGTATCATAATAGATTGATAACAGATATAAGTAGTGTAAAAAAATAAAATAAGATAAATAAATAAATTAAAAAATAAATAAAGACATAATAATAATAATAATAATAATAATAATAATAATAAAGATAACAAATGTTATTAGCAACAATAATAACCATAATAATATTCACCATAATGATAATAATGATAATAATAATAATAATGATGATTTAATCAAAACTGGGAAAGGGTGGAGGACAATGAAGAGGGCATGTAAAAATAATAATATTAATAATATTAGTATTGAATTATAAATTAATAAATGTTTAATAATTGGGGGGGGGGGTGCCTCCAATCCCACCGTGGCTACGACATATCAGAACTTAACTCCCCAGCCCATATCATGCCCCAACGGGGGTGCCAGGGAAGGATGCTCACAGAGGTGTGACGTGCGTTCTTTTCGCCTCATTAAAGATTAAACTTGCAGCAGCATTTTGGATTAATTGTAGAGGTTTGATGGAATTGGCTGGAAGACCTGCCAAGAGAGCTTGTTTTAGGGAGAAATAATATTTTTGACTCAAGCCAACTATTATCACTAATTTTTGCTCAACAAGAGACATTTAAGTTTAACTAACTATATGTTATATGGACTAACAAAATTTGTTTAGAAGTTGCATATTACATATTTCCCAGATAGCAACATAATGTCGGCCCAGCTCCGGCCCACATCTGGCACGAGGAATGATGATCTGGGCCACATGTGGCGTGGAATGATGGCTCTTGGGTGGACCGCTCCTGTTTGCCAGATCTGGGCCAAAAGCAGGCCATAGCAATGCCACATGTCAGCCAAGAGCAAAGAAATAAACCACACTGGACCTTATCTGAGCCACAAAATCTTCATAAATTATTTATAGAGTCCTCTCAGCTTGTCTAAGCTTCTTAACAAGCTAAATCACTGAAGGAAAGAAGAAAAAAAAAGATAAAAGACATTAAATCTCTGAAGATCTCAGCAGAGGAGGATCTTTATTATATGGTCACCATTGTTGAGGTTCATAAGCTGATTCTTGATGTCTGTGTGAGTCTTGTTGCTACCATAGAGAAAACAAACTGTTTGGAAAATCCTTTATATTAACTTACTGTCACAGAGCCACTGGCTCTTAGAATCACTTTTACTATAATCAATACAACATCCATTTAACCAGAGATTAGACACCATCCATTTAACCAGAGATTAGACACACAATGAGTCTGTTCACTCACTGAGATCAGTTCACTAATAGGTAATTGTCATTATGAACATATAACAACCAACTTTTGATCATTTTCCCTGGGCTTCTGAGTTGTAACAAATATGTTCAAACAACACATGATTACAACAGCCAGAAAAAAAAAGGAAGGAAAAAAAAAATAACACAAATATCAAGGGTCAAGAGCCCAACTAAAGCAGACACTGATCTCTAACATGGTTACTTCAAATGAAACAAATCAACATCTAAACCTTAGTTAATTCTCAATAAGATCTCAATAAGACCATTATGGTGACGTCAATTGAAACAAACATTAGATTTAAACCTCTGTTAATTCTCAATAAGAACTTCTGTAGACCTCTAACAGAAATAAAGTCAGTCTGGTTAGTAATAAGTGAAGCTGGTGATGCTGTTTGTGGAGTTGTTTAATCCTCCTCTGCTGAGATCTTCAGAGATTTAATGTCTTTTATCTTCTTTTTTTCTTCTTTCCTTCAGTGATTTAGCTTGTTAACAAGCTTAGTCAAGCTGATTGGACTCTATAAATAATTTATGAAGATTTTGTGGCTCAGATAAGGTCCAGTGTGGTTTATTTCTTTGCTCTTGGCTGACATGTGGCATTGCTATGGCCTGCTTTTGGCCCAGATCTGGCAAACAGGAGCGGTCCGCCCAAGTGCCATCATTCCACGCCACATGTGACCAGATCATCATTCCTCATGTGCCAGATGTGGGCCGGAGCTGGGCCGACATTATGTTGCTATCTGGGAAATATGTAATATGCAACTTCTAAACAAATTTTGTTAGTCCATATAACATAACTGACTTTAGTTAGTTAAACTCAAACGTCTCTTGTTGAGCAAAAATTAGTGATAATAGTTGGCTTGAGTCAAAATATTATTTCTCCCTAAAACAACCCCATTAAGTTAGATAACCTTGAAATATTTGTTTTTAACATTCATAATTAAATTTTGTGGAACCTGTTGACAAGAAAAATTTAATTAAAGTCAAGGTTTCATTTTTTTTGAGTGTAAGAAGTTTGGGTTGTGTGATGGATGATTCTAGGCTGTTTCTTTGGTGTTCATTCAGTTGTGGCAGACTGATACTGTTGAGAAATGAGTTGATGTCATTTTGATTGAGACTGTTTCTTAAATACATATGCTCTAAGAAAGTTTTCTTTTAACATGATGAGAACAATCAAGTACAAATTACATCACAAGGATGTTCTGAGAATGTTGTTCTAAGGACATTTTTACATGACAAAAACAATTATCAGGTACAAATCACAGCAATCACATCAAAAGAAATCACATGGCTAAGTTGGTAGCACTGTTGCCTTGCAGTAAGAAGGTCCCTGGTTTGAGACTGGGTCAGGAGGTCTTTCTGTGTGAAGTTTGCATGTTCTCCCTGTGTCAGCGTGGGTTTACTCAGGTTTCCTCCCACAGTCCAAAAAAACATGCAGGTGAGGTTCACTGAAGATGTGAAATTGCCCTTCCCCCTGTGTGTGTGTGTATAGATCAAATTGTGTGGATTAACTTGTATATAGATTAACTTGTTCTCACCATGAATATAGCCATGGATGCTGAAATGGGGTTAATAAGAAATAAACAAAAGGACATTCAGAGGTACAAATTTCATTAAAAGGATGCTTTGAGAATTTAGTTATAAGACCATTTTCTTTTACCATTACAAGAACCTTAATTGTGTACAAATAACATCAAAAGAACATTCTGAGAATGTTGTTATAAGACCGTTTTCTTTTAACATTACAAGAACCTCAATCGTGTACAAATAACATAAAAAAAAAAAAAAAACATTCCGGGACTGTTGTTTTAAGAACGTTTTCTCTTACCATTGTGAGAACCTCAATCGTGTACAAATAACATTGAAAGAATGTTCCGAGAATGTTGTTATAAGAATGTTTTCTCTTAACATTACAAGAATGCAAATCAATCATTAATAATGTTGTTAGAACATCCTATAAACATTATTTTAAGAATGTTCTGTCCTAACCTTTAAATACCTTTGAAACAATGTTATTGAAAGTTATGGGAACGTTCCCTGTTAGCTGGGAAGAGTGTATGAAGTAACACTTCTGTAGCAATAGTGTGAAAGTGAATAGCACATAACAGGCACAATATTGGTTCAATATGTGTCACATGACTAAATATGCGTCATCGTTTTCAAAAGCCTCCATTTTCAAATTTATCCACTTTGGAGTGCATTTTCAAAAAGCTCAGTTTTCCTTAACAAAAACGCCGTCTCAGTGTGGACGGATGGCCAAAATGGAGAGAAAAAGATGCATTTTCAAAAGAAAACATATTTGTGTGGACAAGGCCTAAGACTTACTATATGGGTCATTGCAGCCAGCTTTCTCTTTTAAGATTAACTACTTTTCAGCAACCGTTTGAAGATAATTTTGATGAGCAAGTTAAATTGTTGATATGTTTATCTATAACTATAAATAAGCTATCTGTCTGTTATCTCTATCACCTCCTTAAGTACTAAGTTTTGTTACTATAAGCAAGTGTGCAAGTACTGTACGTCAACTAATTCTACTAATACTTTACTTTGAGAGGTACTTAGAGACTTTGAGATGTACATGTAAAGTTACTTACAGTTAGTCGAATGTTTAAAGTGGACTATTAGCATGAAATGTTACTGAATATGTTTCTAGCTATAGAGCTACTTTTTTATTTGTATTAAGTGGCTAGAATTTTAAGCAGGGGCAGTAATGTTCACACTCTTCTGGAAAACAGTACATTAACTTTGTTGTATAGAAGATCACATTTAACCCCAAACAATTCCTGCTGAGAATGTAAATAACAAGCAGAACAGGGTTTCACTCGCTTTAGTTTTGTCTTTTTGGCCTTTTACATCGCAAATAAAAGCAATGAGTTAGGGAAGAATGAGTCACAGATTTCATTTGTTGCTGTAAATATGAGCCTTTTAGCTTTGGCCCATTTTTATGAGTGCCAACTGTGCAGACATCTCCTTCATATTTCTTTATACGTGTCTATTAAGTAGCTGTGGAAATTAAACATTCACATAATTGAGGCTGAAACTGAAAAACACTAATGCACTTGTGTTACCTTTTATTTTTCAGCTCTAAAAAAACATCAGCAGTCTTGTAGCTGTGTGTTTATTGTCATGATTTATTACACACGCCTGGGCACCTTGTCCACAAAATGTGCCTATACTACAACACGCTGTTTATTACCTCATTTAATTCACCATACACATTATGAATGACTTACGTGACAGTGCATGACAACGTATGCAGCCATTCTCAAACATGTGATTTATGGTTTCCTTTTGTTTCTTTCCAGACCCCTGTGCACCGTGAATTCATGATTTCTTTTCTTTTGCTCAGGGTTTTTTGTTTGTTTTTTGGCTCCTCAAACACTTAACTCTGAGGGGCAAATTTATATACCTGGACATATAGATGCCTATACAAACACTTTTCATGGAGTTCATGTTCATATGGTTATTCAAGCAGTGTCAAGTTTCAAAAGACTTGGGCTATGGGATCTTCCCAAAAGTTTATATCATAACACACAATCACGATATGCTCAATCTATAGATGTGCTATCGAGAATGTCCAGACTAGAATAAGCCTATAGACTTATCTATTTGCACATTTTAAAACACAGTATTGCATTAAACAATCAGTTGTCAAAACAGACATGTTTTTGTGTATATATGACCATTAAGGTGCATACCTGAAACCCTTAGAGCGTACACACAGAAAGCACAGTCTCCTTTAAGCACAGTTTAATGTGCTTTTAATAACTCTTTTTAAATAAAGCGTGTAGAATGCATTTTACAAACTAAAATGAGATTTGACTGATTTGAAAGTTATGTTTAGGCTTTTAAGGAGGGGCCAAAGTGCATTTCATAATCGTTGGAAGCCAAATTCGAAACGGAAACTAAAATTTGATTCATCGCCCTACTGCTAGCTCTCGTTAAATCAAGTTTGTTTGATATACACACAGTGGGCCTCACTCATGAAACTTGCGTAAATATATGAGTAAATTCTGAATAATTCGCGTGTAAAACAGACCTTCCCGAAAACTCTCCTCTGGATTCACAAATGCTTCGTAAAGTTCCGATTTGATAGTTAAACGTGTATGTTAACGATTTCCAATCATTTGTAAAAAGGGAGCTCGTGCTCGCTCATTCACAATTAGCATAATCATAATAAAAGCATTAGTTGCTATGATTTGGAATATCTATGGCGGCAACGTATTACTAATATCTCATTTTTAAGAATTGTACTAAATATAAAAAAGCAGTAAGCAGTAATATTGACTTCTCCATTATTGCAGGCAGTCGTTGTACAAGTAGGATGGTTGGTTGCTTTTTGTCCTGCCCCTCCTCTGTTGATTGGACGGCTGGGTAAATAGTGACATTGGTGAGCACTGCATTTTACAGTTTTCAACTCAGCTGCAAAAAAAAAAAAAAAAAAAATCCTAAGAGGGCAAGGGCAAATGAACTTGTAATTATTATGGCAGTGCATCAATATTCAGTGTCATCAGGGTCCGTGTACGTTTTGATCATTTCATTTCTTATTTGGAACGGAATAACGAGAAATGAGAAGACGGCTCGTTTGTTCGTATTTTTGTGTAATTGAACAAACAGAAAACGAGATTTTGGCTTGATTTCTCATGTGTCGTTTGCGCTTCACAAATCGGTTTATAGCTTCGATATTTCATTCGCACAAGTGGGCGGCGCTGAAACGCCCCTTTCATCTGATTGGCCAAATTGCTCCGCCTTCAGTACAGGCTTTAAATTCTGTCAGGCAGAATAAAAGTCAGT
>JAFVLL020026029.1:0-15510 GCA_021397915.2 Tor tambroides
ACAGTTATTAAGAATTAAAGTTACGCATTGACGGAAGTATGCGCGCTGACGTCTTTTTGGCGGGAGCTGTTGCCATGGTGAATCGTAATATCTGCGCTCTATTGATGATGGCTTTTCATAGTCGCGGTGCACGCGCTTAACTCAGTCAACCTACTTAGAGTTGACTAAACTAACACAATTCAGCTGTTCTGTAACCCAAAACTCAGAGTTTCCCATCTCAGAGTAAGTCAACTCAGAGTTCAAGTTTAAACTCAGAGTTGGTTGAACCTCCTTATTGAAACGGGCCCTGTGTATATTTATTTTGTATATATAAATACACACACACACATGCATTTATATATTTAAGAAAAATGTTTATATATTAAATATATTTATATATAATATAAATTATATTTGTTTTTTTAACTATTAAAAATTTTGTTTGTATATTATTGATTTAAATGTAAATAATTAGTAACATTTATTAGTGCTGGGCAACGATTAGTCGCAGCCAAAATAAAAGTTTTTGTTTGTATAATATATATGTGTATACTGTGTATATTTATTTTGTGTATATATAAATACACACACATGCATTTGTATATTTAAGAAAAATATTTATATATAATATAAATTATATGAAAATAAATATATACATGTATATATTTTCAAAATATACTGTATGCGTGTGTCTTTATATATACATACTAAATATACACAGCACATGCACATATATTATATAAACAAAAACTTTTATTTTGGCTGCGATTAATCGTTGCCCACCACTAAATTTGTATATGTGTGTGTATATAAAGTGTATATTTAATTTATTGTCTGTTTAATTGTATTAATAAAATGTATCTAAATATGTATGTATTCAATATATCTTTTATAATGTATATAGAGAGAGATAATGATGAATGAAGTGTGAAATTTAAACATCATCTTAAATGAAATTATTCAGTGTTGTGCACCTGATACACATACTTCTGTTTTTCTGCTAGCAGAAAGATGTTCCGGTTCATCCGGAAACAGATTCACAATCACCTCGTGGAGCGGAAAATTAGGAGAACTCGTCTTGTTACAAAAGACGGCCACTGCAACATTAAATTCGGGACTGCTGAATATCACAACCATTTTGCTTTCCTCATGGACTTCTGGACTACGTTTGTTGAGATTCGCTGGTGTTTTGTCTTTGTTTTATTCGCCGCTGTCTTCACAGGAAGTTGGTTTGTTTTCGGGTTGCTCTGGTACTCCCTTGCAAAACATAACGGAGACTTAGATGCTGTCCAGAACTCGTCTGAATCCCAGCGGATGAAGTGTATCGATAACATTAACAGTCTCACGACGGCCTTCTTGTACTCTTTAGAGACCCAGACGACTATTGGCTACGGCGGTCGAGCTCTTACAGGTCACTGTCCTGGAACGGTTGCTCTATTGATCATCCAGTCTTTAATGGGTGCCATCATAAACTGCTTTATGTGTGGACTCATTCTGGCAAAGATCTCTCTCCCCAAGAGAAGAGCAAAGACGGTAACCTTCAGCGAAACAGCAGTCATTTGTCTTTGGAAGGGGAATCTGTGCCTTCAGATTCGTGTGGCAAACCTAAGAAAAACTCTTCTTATTGGCAGCCACGTTTATGGAAAGCTTCTCCGAACCACCATCACTCCAGAGGGGGAAACCATCATACTAGATCAGGTGAATATTGACTTTTTGGTGGATGCTGGAAAGGACAACCTGTTCTTCGTTTGTCCGCTTACTTTGTACCACATGATCGATAAATCCAGCCCGTTTTCCGAAACGGCTGCGGACACTCTTCAGCAGCAGGACTTTGAGTTGGTGGTTTTTCTGGATGGAACGGCCGAATCCACCAGCTTGTCCTGCCAAGTCCGAACTTCCTATCTTCCACGGGAGATCAAGTGGGGTTATAACTTTCTGCCAGTCATTTCTCGCACCAAAGGTGGGAAATATCGAGTTGACCTGTCCAACTTTTCCAAAACGGAGCCAGCGGTGACCCCGCACTGCGCTTGCTGTTTCCACAATGAACATAACAAAGAGCTCATACTCCATAGACATGAACGTGAAGGCATCTACAATCTGGGGTTTGATGCTATTGACCTTCAAGACTCTGATGTAACTGACAAATAGAGTTCGATTCGGTTTTGCTGATTAATCGGCATCATAGTTGATCGGTTATCGGCAAAAAAAAACCATGCCGATAGTTTTCTGGGTTGCTTCTGAGAAGGGTCTGCTGTCATAATACTGTGCAAGAGCGGCCTCTAGAGGCGGAAATCACTGATAACACGTGCTTTTTGTTTTGACACGTGACACTGCACGCTAAACAGAGCGGGAAACTTCAAAGGCAGATTGAAATACAGCCGACAGAAAATCCTGCTGCGACACAGCGCACATAGTTTGCCATTAAATTAAGTTATAATTGTCCCAAATTGTTGTGTATTGTGCATTTTCAGCAAAATGTTCGTCTTTCTGTGGCTCTAATAATGTCTCTTCATATGCTTCATTTATTTATAGAGCTGTAATATAGATTGCTTTCTCTTTCCGTTTGCTGTTTTTTAACCCCCGAACTATACACTCCATTTGTAACATATACCTCCGGTTTCACAAACAAGGTTTAAGACTAGTCCCGGACTAAAATGTTAATCTGAGCTGTTTCAGCTGAAAGAAACTTGCATTGACTGATCTTTAAATATACCAATGCCTTTGTTTTGTCTCAAGATGCACACCAGTAATGTTTTTTAATAAGGCATGCTTCTAAAAATTACTCAAATGTCCTAATTGATCTATGGCCTAATCCTGGTTTAGGCTAAAACCTGTCTGTGAAACCAGGCCTAAGATTAATGAATGCTGTAAAAGCATTGTTCCTTGTTAGAGTGTGTTAATTTCAACATTTACTATTGTTGGGCAACGATTAATAGCGAATAATCACATCCAAAAATAAATGTTTTTGTGTACATAACAGGGCTTGATGCTTACCTTTTTCCCAAGGAGCATATGTGCTCCTAACTTAAATTTAGGAGCGCAATGCAAACTTTTCAAATGAGGTGTTTTAGCTTAATAAGGAGATATAAAGAGACATTTACAAGCACAATTATTTAATTGATCAGAATACAGAAAGTACACAAGGTTTTTAAATAATTTTGCTTCAGACACTATTTAATAGGCTAATTATGTAATTAGTTATAGTCCTATTAATCTGTATGTACATTAGGTATGTGACAGTATCAAATTTTCACAATAGTCACTGAAGCTTTTGTCACGGTATATGGTTTTTTTGTTAATCACAATATATAATTTCTAAGTGAAAAAAAGTGTTGTCCTCCTAACAGGTTAAATAACTATTAAAGATCATTTACTAAAAGACTTTATTAAAAAATACACAAAGTAAACAAGTGTTTCAAGATTAGAGTGCAAAAGATTGTTCAAATGAACGAAAGAACAATAGGTAACACTTTACAATAAGCTCCCATTTGTTAACATTAGTTAAAGCAGGTTAACATTAACTAACAATGTGCAATAGCTAATTGTTGCAGTAGTTAATATTCTTTGTTAATATTAAAATAATATGTTTGTGTGCTGTGTATATTTATTATGTATATATAAATACACACACATGCATGTAAATATTAAAGAAAAATGTTATGTTTACATATTAAGTATATATATATATATATATATATAAAATATAAATTATATGAATGTAAATATTTTCAAAATATATACTATATGTGTGTGTCTTTATGAATATACACAGCACACACACACATATATTATGTAAACAAAACTTTTATTTTGGATGCGATTAATCATTGCCCAGCACTATTACTGATACATTTTTAAATTTTAAAGTTTCTTCTGTTAACATTAAACTAAATTTAATTATCAGTATAATAATTAATATTAATATTTGTATTAATTTATAAAGTATGATTCAGTACTGTTTTTAAAAAATAGTAAAGCGCTAATTTAGTTTTCGTTCAGTATCCATTTTAAAAACTGTCGCTTGATTTATCGGTATCGGTATCAGTCCGGTATCGTAAAATCCACTCTCGGACGACCTCTACTGAGAAGAGTGATTAAATAGAGTGATTAAGAGTTTGCTGCAGCAGCGACGGATTAAGTACGCAGTAAATATCCTGTGATACCAACGCTATCTCACGGCAATTCATACGTATTTTATGAGGTGGCTAATTCGTACGAATTCGTACGACCTCACTCGTACGATTTAGTATGATTTGTCTAAACCCCAGTGACGGGTAGGTTTAGGGGCTGGGTTGTGTGTAGGTCATTCGTACAAATTCATACGAATTGGCAACTCGTAAAATACGTACAATTTGGCAAAAATCGTATGAATTTGTACGAGTGAGGTCGTACGAATTAGCCACCTCGTAAAATATGTACGTTTGTACTGTAAAAGTTAGATGCCACATAAAAGAGGAGAGATAGAGGAGAACTCTGTTATGTTCCCTGACAGACACATTGGCTGTGTTCCAAAACCTAGTGAGCTGCCTGTGTAGGCAGACTTTTAAGAAATACGCATTTCTCACATGAAGTTTGTTCCATGAGGTAGCAGTTGTGAAAACAAGACGCCTTGTTTTGATCAAACTGCAATACCTGTCGAAAAGAAGACAACCAAGATAGTGGGAGAAATTTGCAATTTTATCAGAATTCGTTGATGCATAGTAAGTCCAGAAAACAGAAATCTTTATTGTAATTTTTGATCAACTTAATGCATGCATCCTTAAAAGTATTAACTTCTTTCAAAAAAAAAAAAGAGGCTTTTTGGTCAGTTATATTTGTGTATGCATATTCATATAAGTTTGCAACATGTCAGTGGCAAACTATGCAGCATACCATTTGCATGATGCACAGACTCGGTGGCTATAAATACAGCTTATGTCTATCTGTGGGTGAAAAAAAACCCCAGTTACCATAGTGACCCATTGGTTCTAAAGGGAAAATGAAGAAAAATGCTGTAGACATGCACACATTTTCAGATGTTTGATTGCATGCATCTCGCTTCCTGTCAATGAACTGCTTTTAATCACAAAGGCCCGGTTTCACAGACAGGGCTTAGACTAAACCAGGATTAGGCCATAGTTCAATTAGGACATTTAAGTAATTTTTATAAACATGCTTAGAAAAAAACATTACTGGGGTGCATCTTGAGACAAAACAAAGGCACTGATATATTTTTAGATCAGTCAGTGCAAGTTTATTTCAGTTGAAACAGCTCAGACTTACATTTTAGTCTAGGACTAGGCTTAAGCCTTGTCTGTGAAACCGGGGGAAAGAGTCTTATTTTACACCATTTTATTCAGCTGAAATATTCAGCTGGATTTTTTTCTTCATTTGAACTGCATAACCACAATTACATTTTTCTAATTGATGTATTTATAGCCAAATATGTTGGATATTTTTCTTTTGTTCCCCACCACACCTTCAGCGTATAACCCCCAGAGAACGTTTCAAAAGTCAAATCATCACTTATAAGGTTCTATTTCTATTTCTAATCCTACCTTAGCACGCAGATATCTTTGTAGACATCAAGGCAGCTCACTAGGTTTTGGAAAACGGCCAATATTTGCATATCTGTGTAAAATATTACTACATTTTTTTAAAATTCTGTTTCATAAAGTTCTAACTTCTAAATGGAGAGCAGTTTGGGAGCTCTGTTAGAACACGTTCTTTAAGTGCTCTTTGATTGCAGACGTTGACAAGCGTCGCCTGCTGAGTGTTCATTGGAGGATTAGAGCACAAGCCAAATTAGATTAAGAGGAACCCAGTTCCCCCTGCCCCAACTCATGTCACTAAATAATTAATCTGATAATATTATTAATGTATTACAGCTTTAAAATAATTCAGGACCAGAGAGAGTCCTTCATGTCATAAACACAAGCAATTTCACACACAGATGCGATCTGAGAATGAATGTGATTTTTCTAATTGCCTTGTAAACATTTTTGCTGTGCAGATTAAAAAAGACTGACCCATAAAAGACTCTAAAAAGCAGCTTTTAGAAGGTCATAACATTTTAGAGAGGCTGGAAAGGTTTGATTCTGCATGAATGTCATACTTTTTTTTTTCTTTATTCACTAATTGATGAATAATTTCAATTTTACGTAAACACTAAAGCTTCTTTCAATTAAATGTTCAAGTCCTTTACTGCCATAATGTGCAGGAAACTGGGGTTTTCAGGAGGGTTATATTTTTGTCTTCCAGCGTTATGAAAATCTGACCTCTCCAGATGACCTAATAATAGTAGTTTAAGTTGATATGTCTGACAAAATTCACATGCTATAATCATTTACATAAATATGCACATCTTACATACACTTAGACTAAAACTGACTATGTAAATCTCTTTAATAAAAAATCGCTCTGTTGTTGTGTCTGAGAGGCTGCAGATATTCATTACACAGTGTTCAATCTCCTTCACTAAAGTGGTACTGATATAACTGCTAAAACACTCAAATTAACCATGGTTTTACTATAGTAAACGTGTTTTTGGCGTATTTATTACCATTCGTATAACCACAGTTTTATTAGAAATACCACGGTTAAACTATGGTTAGCGAAGCTGATTTTATAAGAGCTCCTCTAAAGCTAGATGTTAAAGAGTTAAGAGGTAACAGAACTTACCTTAAAGCTGCTTTAAACGATGTGTTTTGTGGATGCTGTATAAATAAAGATCTTGAAGATTCCTTACTATTAGAGATGCCGAACAAGACTGCAATCGATGAAATAAATGAATGGGATTAATCCGTATAAAACAAGATAACATTTCCAAATAGGATTTTCTTCTTTATTTGTGATGTGAGCGCTCACGGTTTAATGCTAATCACTGTATCTATAATATATATAAATCTACAGAGATTAAAGTTTACCATACAGAGTTTCAGTTTAATCCCACTTCTGTAGTAAATGTATACATTTTATTATTTTATGTTTATATGATTCAGTTTAGGATTGTGTTGGAATGATTAACGCTTACTGTATCATCAATTTCCATTGCCCTTATCAATGTCTGCATGAAACACCTCTGCTTTTTCAGCATGTTTTTCATACCAGCCATGAGAAGGGCTATGGCGATTGATTAGTATATATGCATTAGCACTGGGCAATGATTAGTTGCAATTAATTGCATGATCCAAATTAAAAATTTTTGTTTATATATTTGTGGTTTTCACAACCAGATGCTGCACAATGTTGTTGCATTTTAAAACTGATTGATTGTTATTGTGGGTGACAACATAGACCGTTCCAAGATGGCAAAAACGTCAACGTATCTGGAGCGGTCGAATGAGGCATCTATGAATATATCTATGATGTGACTTGCCTCCATAGCATGGTCTCTCAGGCTGGCAGAAAACATTTTTCCCCTTAAATCGCTGTTGAATTGATACTGTTATTAGAGCTTCTTGGATTGCCAGAGCTGCTATGCATGGCTTGCTGTGTGGATGAAGCCACTAACTCACTAAAACTGCAACACTGAGCTGTTTTTTAAGCTTTCACCACATCAACACCTCTCAGCGTAAACGACAGAGATGTTGGTAAAGTTGCCTCGAGCTTTATCTCAGATGCATGACATGCTGGGGAGCTAGATCAAGCCGTGTGCTTGGGTCGTTTGCAAATGAACCGTCTCTGTAAATGAAAGTGTGTGTGAGTCTGGGCTCAGGATAGACATTTAATTTTCTCCTCCTTGAGTGATAATTGGACACAAACTTTGATGTTCTCATTAGTGGACTTTGAGGTAGGATATTGTGAAGTGTTTCAGTGTAATTTACCATGATCAGTTATAAAATGAATCGCTACTTTGTTCAGCACATTTAGCCATTATAACAGCACACAGTTTGATGGCTCTCATTGTTTGATTTTTTTTCCCACAATCTGGAACTCAGAAGCAAAAAACGAAAATTTATATTTCGTATTTTATATGTCCACCTTTTGCTTTTACCTACTGAAAGAGCAAGAGATTGAACAAAAGCTGATGATGCAAGTTGTCTGGTTTGATTTGAGAGCATCTTGTGCTTCAGTGGAAGCAAAAACATCTGACCTATTGACAAATCAATATTTAGTGAGTCAGTTTTATATCATATTTTTTCTTTTTTTAAATATCTCAAAATCTTAAAAATATTTATTTTGGGGTTTAAATGGAAAACAAATACAAATTTTTATCCAGATGTCTGACAGATTGTGTATGTATAAAGTGTGATTTTGATTAGATATTTCTCTCAATATCCATTTTTTTTTTTTTTTAATTTAGAAAATAACATTTTACAAACCTTCAGTGAAACCTAAGAAAATTGTAGCACTCCAAACAGGAAAAAATAAATCCTTTTACTGCAGGTGTGTAGAGCTTGAAAATTAATCTCGTGTCCATCTGCTTTTAACTCGCATGCACTTTGCACTTTTTGCACGATGCAATTATGAAATAAAAAATGTTTTTGTAAACTTTTCCAATCTTGAGTGGATCGTTGTGCGGATAGCCACCTTCTTGTTCATTACAAACCTTCAGTGAACCATATCTGACATTTAAAACAAAAACACACTTAGGCTCAATCTCCAAGTATTCATGCAAACATTTTTATTATTATTTTGAATTCAATATTTGTGCAAATACAAAGCCAGCTTTGGCAGAATAACACTGAAAATAATAAGGTAGAAGATGTTTTTAAAGTCAGTAAAAGGAGCAATTCTCTTTATCGATCTGGCGGCACTTCAGCAGTTTGAGGAACGTCTGCATCTTGTGTGCATCTTTCCTGAAGCAGTAGATCACACTGTAGTCTCTCCTCACCGTCTCAAGCGTATCGGAAGAGACGAAGCGATCGGATGTCTCTTCAGGACCCTCCAGCACCAAACTACCTTCACCCAGTATCTGACAGACAGAGAGAGAGAGAGAAATATTCAAACAAACTGGAACTTTCCAGATCAATTAGTGTTTGAACTTGCTTATTAGCATGCATATTACTAGAATATTAGCCATTTATAAGTACTAATTAAGCACATATTAATGCCTTATTCTACAACCCTAATCCTACCCAATACCTAAACTTACTAACTATTAACCCTTTAACTGCCACCCCCAGTTTTGAACATAGACATGCACTACTCAAACTTAAATTGATATAATTCATGAATAAAAATGTGATTTTGATGTACCATTTCCATGATAATGCAATGTCTGATTTTAAAATGGCTTTCACAGGATGAATTTGGATGTTCTGCGTTTTCAATTGATATATAATTGATTATGATTTCTAAAGTGTGATAAAGAAAAAGGCAACGAAGAAAGACAAAGGTCGGAACTCCTCTTATGATGTTGATTTTTGTTAAGGTGCACTCTTGTCATAAATTCATCTATTACTGTTCCTACATAATTCGTAACCAAAAAAACAGTGGTAAAATATCTGTTTAGGAGTCTTAGACCTTTCAAATGATATATAGTTTACGATTAGATTAGGATTTATTTGTGATATAGCGAAGTAAACTTAGGCATCCCACAGCGTGGACGGGTGAGAGTTAAAACCTTAATAAACAGCAAATTAGCAACTTATTGAAGGAAAAGTCGTAGTCAATAGTGAATAAGTGTTCCCTATTTTAAAGGGTTACCATCATTTTCAACCATTCGTATTCACCTGTCTAATAAGAACCATTATACCCTGTTCCAGGCTTGTTAGTTTGCTAGACATCCACTTGCTCCTGGCAAGCAGGGCACCTGGGGCGTTCTCATAATGCTCAAGAGACACCTGGACTTCTACCAGTGGATCAATCCAGAACTGGACCAGAATCAGGAGGGAGTGAAGGATCCATTTGTCCTGGAGGGAAAAACAACAACAAAAAAAGACTAGTTTATCTTAGCAGTTCTTAAGTTACACCGTTACAGTGAATTTCATCAGATGCCATTAGAGGAACTCACGGAAATCTGTTGGATTTCACTTTTAGACATAGGAACCGACACCGTTTTATGAGCACACATGGTCCCTTCGGGAATATGCAGATTCAGTCCGTTCGAAACGAGCATCTCGTCCTGAAAATATTTAGGAATTGTTCTGTACTGGTTGACAGGTGACCTATTCTCATCAGGTATTTAGTGAGGATGAAATCTTGGTACATTGCAATACAATATGACCACAATAAGCACATTGTACTCATGTTTTGATGTAAGTACATAGTAGTTAAGGCCACCTAATATAAAATGTGACCGAATCTTTGATCAGCTTTCGGTTCGTTTCTCTGTTACTCACAAACAGCAGCTTGGACTCCTCTGAGACATGGTAAATGAGGTCTGCGTGTTGAACGGCTCGTTCCAGGAGCTTCTCTAGTGAGATGGTGCAGGACGATCCTGAAGTATCTTGATCTGGACAGTCCACAGGAGATCCGGTCACAGCCTGCACTGAGCAAAGCACAAACGCCACACAAAGCTGTAGAGCTTCAGGACCGTGAGGAGACGAAAGGAGAGACTCGTTAGCAGATACTTTCAATATAGCCTAAACGTTTATTATCAATGCAACTTTATGCATACTGTATAATTATTCCTTAGTGAGACTATATGCATATATGTGACCCTGGAGCACAAAACCAGATGGGCATATTTGTAGCAATAGCCAAAAATACCTTGTATAGGTCAAAATGATTGATTTTTCTTCTATGCCAAAAATCATTAGGATATTAAGTAAAGATCATGTTCTATGAAGGTGTAAATTTCCTTCCGTAAATATATCAAAGCTTAATTTTTGATTAGTAATATGCATTGCTAAGAACTTCATTTGGACAACTTTAAAGGAGATTTTCTCAATATTTAGATTTTTTGTATACACCCTCAGATTCCAGATTTAGCCAAATATTGTCCTATCCTAACAAACCATACATCAATGGAAAGCTTATTTATTCAGATTTATTGACCCTTATGACTGATTTTGTGGTCCAGGGTCACATATAGACTATTCCTTATTAATAAGCTTTTCATACTCTCAGCGAGATGCTTCAGTTAGCCTTCAGTAAATCAGAATATTTTGTTTGTTCAATAGATTGAGCTACATTGTAGACGTAAGACCCTGTACCTGTAGTTTTCTTCATTATTCTAGAACAAAAGAAAGTCTTGCTGGACTCTCTGACAGTTATGCATACCTTATATACTCTACTGGATTTATGAATTAACCAAATGAGAAAAGAACTTGAACGTAAGTGATGGTAAGTGGATATTTGGGACCACATGTCACTTTGTTTTTATGCATCATGTCTGCTAAAAAGACATGTCAGATGCAAATTCAGCAGTTTCTGAGCACTTCTTTTTCAGTTCTCCTCTAATATTTGAGTAATATTGTATCCTGCAATGTGACATGCCATATTTAATTTAAAAATGATTTTAAAGTGTATTTTTGTAGTCCTGTTATACTGTAATATAGTAAATTGTTATTATTACACATGCATTTTTTCCATATTTTAAATGAGAAATTGTGGAAGATTTGCTCTTTTAAAAATTAGGCTAACGCCAGACTAAATTGAAATATGAAGATTATTAATATTTATGTGCTTAAAAAAACAAGAGCCCCTAAAATGAGAGGAAAAACCCCATGACTTTAACACACAAGAAACTGTTTGCGTGCTTGTGCAAGTTTCTTGTGCATGCACACAAATGTTTTTTTTTTCTTGCAAATGTCACTTTAGCAGCTCCATATTATGACGATTAAAAATATCTTATAATATTTGATTGTGCATCAGCCGGTCTAGCCTGAAAAATAAGCTTTTTTGATGCTATTTGAGCATAAGAAACAACATTTATGAGACAGTTGTTGTAGATATGAAATTTAATCGTAAGGGTAGCAAACAGTTCTGGAGAAAACATTTGATGGAGGGACTTTGCTGATATCATACCACAGATGCACGCTATTGTTTCATATAAACACAACTTGTGTCTCAGTTCACTGTTAATACCAGAGCTGGATAGATTACTTACAAATTACTGATTCCATAATTACATGACAAAATATGTAGTTAGTAGTGTAATCCATTACATTACACATTTTAGGTAATATAATCAGACTACTTTTTGATTACGTTTAGATTACTTTTGACCTAACTCGTTTATCACATTGATTTAAAGTAGGATAATCTTGTACCATATTGATATAAAAATACAAAGAGTAAGAAAATATATTCTATAACATGAAGTGCAGTAAATTTAATTTATACATAATTTAATTTAATTACAAATACTCAATTTTTGGAATATGACATAATCCAGATTACATTTAATCAGTTACTATCCAGCTCTGAATATTACTATAATATTATTGCAGTGCTAGTTAGTGCTTGGCTGACTGTTTTGTAGCCTACAGTTTATTAGATGAAGGTAAAACTTTTTTAAAACTAACCTAAAGAGCAGTGATATTTACGTGTGCAGTGATAAAAATAAAGTTTCATGAGAGCCGTCTTACACTCATGACGTGGGGAAGTCTGAGGTGACTCCCTCAATTTATTATTCATAGTTTTCCATTTTCATGAGGGTGTCCGGTGAGCAGTAAGAGGAGCATAGAGAAAGCCTTAAGGTCTGTCCAGGGATCAGATGTCAGACTTGTGACGTTCTTCATGCCAGAAGTATGTCATCTTTACATCTTTATGACGTAAGTGAGGATGAAAGTTTCCCCACTGAAAAGTGGACCACAAGATACACTATATTGCCAAAAGTATTGGGTCGCCCCCTTCTAATGAACAGGTTTGACTACTTTAGTAATTTCTATGAGTATAAATCTTAATGTTAAAGCATATAATGATATTCTAGGAAATTGTGTGCTTCTAATATTATAGCAACAGTTTGGACCGGACCCTTTTCTATTCTAACATGACAATGCCTCTGTGTATAAGACAAGGTTCAAAAAGAAAATGATTGATTGAGTCAGTGTGGAAGAACTTGACTGGTCTGCATAAAACCAAGTCCTAATCCCAGTTGAACACTGGCTCTGGTGTGACTGTAAATGCAGACCTTGAGCCAAAAACTCATCACCAAACACCAATGACTTGTACACTATATAGACAAAAGTATTGGGACACCCCCTTCTTTAGAACAGAAAAATGCACTTCCAAACCTGTGGCAACAACGATGGGAACATAATTCATGTATTTAAAAATTGTATTTCCATCTCTGTTGCAACAGTTTTTTGGAAGTGTCTAAAATGACTGAACCCATATGCAAAGTCATTGGTGTTTGGTGATGAGTTTTGGCTCCAGGTCTGCATTTACAGTCACACCAGAGCCAGTGTTCAACTAAGGATTAGGACTTGGTTTATGCAGACCAGTCAGGAGTTCTTCCACACATTTCAATCCAATCTTTCACGCAGTTGCTGTCTTATACACAGGGCATTGTAATGTTAGAATAGAAAGGGTCACAGTTTGCTACATGTAGAAGCACGCAATTTCTAGAACATTAAGATTTGTACTCATAGAAATTACTAAAGTAGTCAAACCTGTTCATTAGAAGGGGGTGCCAATACTTTTGGCAATATAGTGTATGTCTTAAAACCTGATTTGCTGAGTAAAGTGTTGTTTGCTCATTAAAAAAAAAAAAAACAGTTTATAATGCTAGTGTGTTCTGAATAGCTGTTAGGGTGTTGCAATGTGGTTACTTCAAGCAAGTAGTCTCTTTGATATTCAGGCCTCTAGAATGGGATTTCTATCCATTTTATAGTCAATCATCAAAAGCAGCTGAAGATGGCCATTGTTGATTTTGTGGGAAAATATCATTTTTGAATTTATTTGCATTTATCAGGCCTTGTGTTGTGAAGATGCATGCTTGGAAAAGTGCTTTGTTTTTTGTACTTCAAGACGCATGGGAATATCATCTCAGATTCATGACAGCGGTTTGAGTTTGGCAGAGGTTTGATGGGGTGGCAGGGGGGCTGTGTTAATCACTAATTACCTACTGCTGAGCGAATGCATTTCACACAAATCAACTTACAGGAGACTAATTGCAGTGCTAGAGTCAGGTCAGAACCTCAAGGGCACAACGGTGACAAAAGTTTCAACGAGTGTGATTTCAGGAACTTGAGATGAGACGAACTTCAGGTTTAAGACTAGAGACTAATTTTATACTGCTGTAATCAGTGTTGGGTGTAATTAGTTACTGTAATTTAATTACTTTTCCCTTGAAAAAGTAAAGTAAGGGATTACTCTTCTTTTTTCTGTAATTTAATTATAGTTGCTTCTTATGTAATTGAACTTAATACTGACTGTAGAAGATTTATATACAATACAATACTGGATTTAACATCAAAATATAAAGTCTAACCTTAAAATGCATGCTTTTTATGTACCCTTCTCACTTTAAATACTTTGGTGAGTTAATAAGAATATTGGTAACACTTTAGTGTCCAGTTCTCACTATTAACTAGTTGATAATTAGCATGAATATTACTGGCTGTTTATTATTATTTAAAAAGCTATATTAATGTCTTTTCTGCAAGACCTTATTCTAATTCCTTAATCCTACCCAATTCAACTTAACTTTACCAAGTATCAATAAGCAATATTTGGAGTATATTGAGGCAAAAGTCATAGTTAATAGTTAGTTAATAGTGAGAAGTGGACTCTAATCTAAAGTGTGACCAGAATAATAGTTATCGCTTATTTATCTGAACTAATTAAAAGAAGCGTTTCATGTCTATCCTTGTATAATTAACTTGTTGAGGTTGATATGGATTATTATTAAGGAATTAATAATAAGTAATTAAATACTTTTTGGAGAGAGTAATTTGTACAGTAATCAAATTACACTGTTGAAGATGTAATTAGTAACTGGCGGTAGTATAATTTTTTGTTGCTCCAGTTCTCTCCTAACAACAAGTGAATGCATTTTTAAGGTGAGCACGTTATTAAATCTTATAAAATCTGATTTCACCCACTCACCTGATATTGCAGTCATTATCTGAAACTGTACTAGTCTTAAAATCAAGCGTTTTTATAAAATGCAAAACATCCAGTGACATCACAGTTGTAACAGAAATCTAATTTTTCATCTCAGTTTCTGTGTTAGGAGAAAAACACATTGAAGAAGGTGAAGAAGAAAGACACTAAAAAACGAGTTTTCTCACATTTCAGTTCTTGGGGTGTTGGTTGGGAGGGTGTTTGCTAATGGGAGAAATGATTCTGCAGATCTGATAAGCTTGTTTGTGCATGTTTTGTTGATTGAACGGTGTGAAATACAGCGCTGAATGTGGTTATCGCAGACCTATTTTCTGATAATTAGTCACACGGTAAGTTGATAAACATTTGCATCAATGAAAAAAAAGGCTTACAGGCTCAATTTAATGCTGAATGTAGTAAACACATTTAACAGCTGTGTTCAGAAGAGCCATGTACACTTAAATGACACTTTAAGGAATAGTTCATGTAAAAATGATAATTTGCTGAGATGTTTATTCACCCACAGGTCATCTAAGATGCAGAGGAGTTTGTTTCTTCATTGGAACAAATTTGGAGAAATATAGCATTACATCAGTGTCTTAGCAATGGATG